>BDUI01007122.1:19730-34887 GCA_002335545.1 Apodemus speciosus
TATATGCCCAGGAGTGGTATGGCAGGGTCCTCTAGAAGTATCGTGTCCAGTTTTCTGAGGAACTGCCAGACTGATTTCCAGAGTGGTTGTACCAGCTTGCAATCCCACCAGCAGATTGACCCATAAAAGTGCACTTCTATCCCTATAACCAGGGCTTTAGGAGCAGGACTTGTGAGGAAGTGTGTGTGTGTGTGTGTGTGTGTGTGTGTGTGTGTGTGTCTGTGTGTGTGCGCGCGCGCGCGCGTGCGTGCGTTCACATTTGAACATTCCCACATTTGGATATACATTTGCATATCCATGTAAGTACACATGCATGTGAAAAGGTCAGTAAGATACCTTCATCAATCTCTCACCTCCTTAGTTTTGAGGCAAGATCTTTCACTGAATCAAGAGTGCCTCAATTTAGCTATCCTGGAGGGCAATAAGGTCTAAGAATCATGTCTCTGCCTCCCCAGTGTTGAGTTTTCAAATCTCTATTGCCATGCCTGGATTTTTCATGTGAGTACTAAGAATCAAACTCAGATTCTTGTGACTTGTACTCTACTGACAGATGTATCGTTTTAAAATGCTGCACCTTTCACAATTCCAGCGTTAGGAAGGGCACAACTACTTGGAGGTTCTGCCCCCTCCTACGTGGCCTCATCATTCAGAAATGCCACTGCACTAGGAAGTCTTGAGATTGCCATGATGCTCCCCTGGTCTCTGCCTTTCAACCTTATTGAGATACTTGAAAGACTGAAGACAGATCATCACATCTCTGAGACTCCAGCCTATAATTACTTGTGTGTGATCTTGGCAAGTTTTCCTGTGCAGGAGAACAAAGCAATTTCCGTAAATGAGTAGGCTATTCAAAGGCAAGACTTTTTACTTTCGGTGAATGTTGTTGCTTTGTCTTATCTACTCTTCTACTGGTACCTGGCCACTCTGACTATCTAGAAATGAAAACAGAACAGGAAGCTCAGCTCTGTCCCTTAATTCATCACTTCTGACCTCATGGGGTACCACAACATTTTAAAAGTTTTCATTTTCTTTACTTACTTTTTTTATTTATTTTCAGTGTCTGGAGTGGAATGTATTATGTCTAGAAATTTGAGTCCAGAAAGCTTCAAATTTTAGGAAACACTGACACCACACATGAGCATATTAGCACAATATTACAGAGATGAAAGTCTGCAAACAACTCTAGCTTGGTTTGTTCAAGTCTTCATTCAGATRACAATACTTAAAATTCAGAAACTTGTTTGTGTACAAGATCTCTGATCCCACATACCTGTATGGTCATAGTCCACAAGAGCTCCTTTGTATCACTGGACTACTTACCTGGTTAATGTAATCTCTAATTTTTCACCTTACCTGCGCAAACAAGCACATTATCTATCTCTCTGTCCTTCTCTATTTCTAAAAATGTTTCAAGGTCTAAGCTGGTTTAAGCAAACTGTGTCATGTCAAACATAGCCAAAGTTGTCATTCACCTTGAGACACATATGACTCTGGGACATTACCCCAAGGAAATGTGTAAACCTTGGTATCTGTTAACATATCAAACTCTCTGCCTAGGAGGTTCAGGAATGATCAAGATAATCTGGGTCTTAGAAAACATTAGGAAGCCCCACTAACAATCTCTATTCCAAGCTTTGAATCCTCCAGTACAGTCTCTGAAAATATGACTCAACTATCAATGAGAGAAGACCCTGTGTACAACTGCAGTTAACATCTAGTAAACAGGATGTTGGATGATGTCATTAACTGTGTCAAATCCCCATGCTTTGTCAGATAAGCAATATTGTAGATGAGGGCTAGCAACAATCTGGGATGGCCATCAATTGAGGCCTTGGACAATGAGACCTTACTTGTATTTGTGATGCCTAAGTCCTATTTGAAGAAATGATTCATATTTTTTAAGGTCAGTTGTCAACATTCTGCCTTAATGAAAATCTATAGAAGTCAGCCTTGCAGGCTAATTATAAGTTAGAGGGAGCAGTATTTACTTTCATTGGAACATTTCTGTCTTTATTATTTTAGGAAGCCTTTTCTCCCTTGAGTATATAGACTGCGTGTGGCTGGAAGCTTCTCCTACCATTTATCATCCTCAGGAGCACCAGCTATATCATATTTTACTTATCCTCTCCCCCAAACTAAAACAAAAAAACAAAACAAAATAAACAAACAAAAAAGCACTTGCCTATTTATCTTCCCTCCCAGAGAAACCTGATACATAGTTGAGCTAGACATCCCTACCATCTGTCTAAGAAAGGGTAAGAGAAAACTGCCATCCAAAGCTGTCTGTTCTGAAGGGATCTTCGTCAAATAAGTGTGGAGGGTTCTTTTGCCTCTTTGCTTTTTGTTTGGCTCACTTTTAATTTTAAGTAGATAGAGAATCCCTGAGACAGAAGGGTGGCTTGAAAAGAGAGCTTTGTGTTCTGTTTTACAGGAATGTGTGCTAGGAGATAGAAAACACACCAGGCAAGGGAATGTTCAGTTCCTTCTTCTGTCTTTCAAATAGATATTGGCCAATGGCTGATCAGAAATAAATCAGTTCTTGAGAAAGGTGCCTCTTAAAGTACAGGAAGACTTTCTGTAAAAGAAAACTCGACAGCTCTTATTAGGTCTCTTAAGGAACAGCCTAAAAGCTTTGGTTGATATACCTAATTACAACTGCTGGGATTTTAAGTCTGGCCAATTTTATAGTGCTATTTTGAGAAAGGTACAATGATAAAGCCCTTGATTTGGTTTTATAGTAATTTTGAGAAAGGTGCGATGATAAAGCCCTTGATTTGGTTCTAAGTACTACATGAGTTACATTTCTTATTGCTATGACCATACCTCTTACAAGAAGCAACTTGAGAGGCATGGTTTGTTTGGGGTTATAGTTAAAGGGAATTGAACTCATGGTGGAAGGAATAGTGGGCTGCTGCTCATTTTATAGCCACAGTTAGGAAGCTGAAAATGAACAGGAAGTGGGGTAGGGCTATAAGACTCGCAAGGCCTGCTTCAGTGACTTCCTTCTCCCAGTGAAACTCTACCTCATAAGGGGTCTGAAATCTCTCAGAGCTATTCCACCAGCTGGGGATCAGAGTTTAAACACATCAACCTATGGAGAATAGTTCACGTTCAAACTAAAACTGATTATTAATATTATCTCTCTTTTCTACCACTTYTTAATTTATTATTTCAATTTCATATTCTGGTCTGTCTCCAGAAAGCCAAGGTTTACTAAGAAGAACACTTTCCATATTTTCCTGGCTTTCTCACAGACTAGAGCAAATTTTCTAGTCTAAAGCAATTCGGCTTTAGCTGAAACATCCTACCACATGACTAGGGCAAACTATAAATCCTAGGACACATTGTTTTTCTAAAACTTGATCAGAGACACCACAGTCCATGATTGTTTCCCTCCCTGCAGTGTATCATAAGGCTAACCCCAATAGCCAAGGATGTGAGTCCTAGAGGTTTCTAGAGGCATCACCACTGCAATCTAGTGTTTTCCACAGAAAGATGCCAATTCCACAATTAAATATTAAGGCTTCCCAAATCTTTCAAGATTAAGAGCACAGTCAGTTCTTGACCTGAACATGATGTTTTGAAGGATGTGACTTTGTCTCTTTCCTACTTCATCAGCCTTATAAAGGAGTAGATAGAATGGGGGCTCCTGAAAGGATGCAGCTGCCAGAACATGTTCATGTGTCCTTTCTTGGGAAAAGATTTTTGCAGATATAACAAAGCATTGCAAGAAAAAGAAGAGGTAGTAGTAGATAATCAACAAGGGCCTCAAATTCTTCTTATGGTGAAGGAAAAGAGGGGAGGCACATGGCAAAAGACAATATGGAAACAAAAGTTTACATAGGAGACTAATGTGTGGTAGCCACCAGATGCTGGCAGATAGACGAGGGGAGATTGCTGCTCAGAATGTCGGTAAGAAACCAGTCCTGATGAAATTCTGACTTGGAATTCTGAGTTCCAGAACTATGAGAAACATGTTTTTACTTTAAGTTGCCAAGTTGTGGTAAAGTCTATATTGCATAGTAACATAGTGGTTAATCTCCATTGTGGACTTGACTGGACTTAGACTAACTGAGAAAACACACTTCTGGGTGTGTGGGTGAGGCTGTGTCCAGAGGATTGGAGACCCACATTGAGAGTGGCCTGGGGTCCCAGACTAAATAAGAAACAAAAGGAAGAAAGAAAGCAGAGCATCAACGTCCATATTCTTCTAGTCCTGATGACAGTCACAATATGCTTCTTGTCACCAGATATTTTCTACCAGGAAAGTGTGAGCACAAGCTCAAAATCAAGCCATATCTCTTTAATCTGTTTTTTCTTGAGTATTTTGCTATATCAATGAGGAAAGTAAGCAATGCTATGAAAATACTCTTTATCTAGCCATGCAGATCTTTCACTTACCCTAGATAACCCTCAGGCAAATACCGTTCTGATTCTCTTCCTGACTCCTACTTTTTTTTGGATTTTTTTGGAGACAGAGTTTCATATAGCCCTGGCTGTCCTAGAACTCACTCTGTACACCAGGCTGGCCTTAAACTCAGAAATCTGCCTGCCTCTGCCTCCTAAGTGCTGGGATTAAAGGCATGCGCCACCACTGCCCAGCTCCTACTTAGCTTTAAAATGCAGCCTCCTGGGAGCTGGAGCGATGGCTCACTAGCTAACACTGCTTGGTGTGCTTGCAGGGGAGCAGAGTTAAGTCCCCTGCATAAACTTTGGGTGTACCACAACTACCTGTAAGTACAGGGGATCCGATGGCTCCTTCCAGCCTCCAGTGGTACACACACACAAAACACACACACACACACACACACACACACACACACACACACACACACACACACGTTCCACATGTAGATGGACATAATAAAAAGTAAAATCAATCTTCTAAAGGGTACTTCAGCTCATACACCATTCTGCAAATTCTGAATCTGATGCATATGTTTCCATAACCTACAACTTCCTTTTTGTGGGCTTTTGCACTATGTGCTACATGGCTACCTGACCCATTATTTTGAGGGAGGGAGTCTGCCATTTTCAATAAAACTTTATAGAAGAAATTGTAGGCATCCTAAGAACAACAAGCCCCTGTGAGTTTCAGAGAGTTGAGTACCTGGATCTGGGACAACATTATATGAAAACACAATGCCCAGGACCAGGGCATGGGGAGGTCAAAAGTGCATTCGTATACAATTTTACAGGGGAAAATCCAAGCAAGCATGTCTCTTACATGTGGCATCYGATTTTTATTATTTTCCCAGGAGTTAAAGCATTGCAATGGGACAGTTAAGGCATCTCATAAATTTACCATTATCCACCTACTTGCCTTTCCTTTCCTTTGCTGTGTAGCAATATAAAAGAAGGTGAAGGAGTGAGCAATGTCAGAAYATTTTTATCTGCAGGCCAGGTAACATAGCCAGAACAATGTACATGAGTCAGAGAGGAACATCAAGAGGGCCTGGATTATGTTTTAACATTATCCATGTATACAGATATGACTCTGTCCCTGCTAGATTGGGGGCATCTTATAAAATAAAACACACACAGCGCTTCAGTCTGCTTTGTCCATGTGGTGTGTTGAGTGGTGGAATAAGTTGAGGTACAGTCTGATCAAGTTTGTAGCATCTGAAACTGGAGCATTTGGTTCTAAGCCTTCCTTTCCTGCTTTCTAGCTGGACATTGCATAGATGTTGTTTACTCTCTCAGGGTCTCAGCTTTACCAGCTGTAAAATGGTATTTATAGGAGCATTCTAAGAACAAAGTAAGTTGGTATCTATTACCTTTTAGGGCATGCCTAGCATTGATTAGAGGTGGAATTAGAAGAACTGACTCAGAGGTATCAGGCATTACAAGAAGTGTGATTTTTGATTCGGTGTTTCTCAGTAAATGTTTAGTTCCCTACATTTCATTGACCAAGAGAATGACAGTCAGAGGACAAATAATTTACTTGGGGAAGCAGAGTTGTTACGGGGACTAGGTGTTGTAATGCATAGCTGAAACCCAGCACTGGAGACATGGGGACAGGAGACATGAGAAGTTTAATACCAGCCTTGTTGGTAATTTGAAAGCCAGCTTGGGCTACAGTGTGATCCTGTCAGAAACAAACAAGCAAGTAAGAAGTCCTTCAGGGACAGGATGTGGAGCTGTGAATCTACTTGGCATCAATTGCATTTTTTTTCCACTCCTTGTTCTAGGTTGCATGTCCTAGAGTTCACTACCTTGACCAGGTCTTGAACTCTTAGAGATTTGCCTGCCTCTGCATCCTGAGTGCTGTAATTAAAGGCATGCCCCATCATGGCAATCCAAGGATTTTCAATACTTCTCTTCTATAGCTAAAATGACACATTTCCAGATGTGATAATGTTGTTATTAATTACACATAGATTAATTTTTACCTTCTCTTTACTTTTCCTTCACTTTTTCCATTCTTCCTCATTCTACATAGACTCTAGCACATAGACTGGCTTTAGAAATCACAACCGCACCTTATATATTTCTTCCTTTCATTATCTTAATTAATATACATATGTATGTACATTTATTATTAATAATTTATTATTATTATTATTTTATTAAGGTTTGCGCATATGACAGTGTGTGTGCAGAAGTCGGAAGATAACTTTGTGGACTCAGTCCTCTGCTTTTACCTTTATATGGGTTCAGGGATTGAACTCAGGTCACTAGTCTTACATGATAATCACCCTTACCAACTGAACCATCTTGTTCACCACTGGTCCCTAAATTTTAAATCTTTGAGCCAACCTCCCTCAGAGACGATGTCATAAAAATAAAACACACATTCTATCCAGGGAGCACAGTTCAGTACAAACCATTTGGTCTGGTAATTAATGTAATACATCGGTAACAGGTGTCCTACCTATAAAACCCCTACATGTGAATAAGCAATGGCCACTCCAGATGCACACACTCCACGTTGCACATTAGCCTTGTTGTTAAAGAGGGACCAGAACCTAGCACTAGACAAGCTGAAGTGAGTCTCTTGGTATCTTGGAGGCAGCAGAAGCTACTAGGTCAGACCAAACTGGTGTGAAATCCTTGATGCAAACACTTAGTAGCTGCTCAGTTACACCTGTGTGAGCTTCCACTTTCTCAAGCTAGTCTATAATAGATCTTATTATGTAATTGCTGTGAAGAATAGATAGGATGGAGAAAATGGAATATAGGTTATGTTTAATGTGTGACAGGCATACATAGTTCTATATAACACAATCCCTCCTTCTGTAAGTTTGAACTGAATGTTTCTAGTAATGTCTTGAAAGACCAAATTGGGAAAGATGAGAAAAATGTTCTCAAAGGAAAACTGAAGTTTCTTCTCATTCTTTAGCACAACCACAAAGCAAGCTTTTCCTCTGGGGAGTTCAGTAATGAATTTCCATTTAATTGACGCKGCAGCGATCCATGCTTTGCACCCACAACACACTCATTCTCCTCAGTGTCGCTGCGCAGGAAAGAGCTGTTGAATCAGTCAGTGAGCATAATGAACTCTGGTTCTCCTTCAGGAGGGCAAAATTACAAATGTGCTTTTCACTTCCACACAATTAATTAATTTGTTTACACGATTGCTTTGCTTTGTTTTATTTCATAATTCTTTTTTTTTATTCGCTTGCCTAGTTAGTCTCAAGGGTTTCTTGTTAACTCTTTCAGGTGTCCTTCCAGGGCATAGCCAAGTAGGGAGGGCTTAAGGGGCACTCTCAGATTTCAAATGGAATAAATTTCAAATCTTTAGATAAAAGGTAGCTGCGTGAGACAGTTTTGACAGCTTTCTCTAGGTCCATCTTATCATTCCTCTAAAGGTAGGTTTGCCTGGCATGATCTACCTTTCATATCAGTGTCTGGAAGGCACAGAGTTATTTCAGGGTGTGGGTATCATAGGGCAGACTCTCAGTGTAGCACCTGTTCAGCATCTTGAACCTCCTCCCTGGGACCCCAAAGTTTTATGGTGTTTGGGAGAAAGGGTTTTGATTCATTCTCATGCAAGCTGCGTTTTTAGCCAAATGGTTATGTCAAAACTTCTATTATTATTTCTTATTGCTGAATGTTTAGCAGCTGACAAAATATGATATTGGCAGGTAAGGATTTTCCAGGCTTCTGTCTTCCCCTTGGTTTCTTTATTTCTGTGTCTATGTATTGTACACACTGCTGTTTCTGATTGATTTGCACCTCTCCCATTAATCAAGGCTTTTAAACATCTATCAGACTTCACGGGAATTCCTCTTGGAGAGGTTCATCTGAAAGAGCTAACACAAAAGGCCGTGTGAAGTATTGCCCTTGGCAACACATGTCAAGAATTCAAGTATAGTTTAAAGCAGGCAGATTTTAATAATCATCTTTTTATTATCATTACTATTTTCCCTGCATCTGCAGTGCCTTCTTTATGCCACACAGTGTTTTCTGCTCAAAATGTTTTAATTTGACATGTTCACTAATCTTAGTGTACTTATGGCCAAAGACCCTCTTTACAAATGAGGCTTCAGTTTGTGTTCCATATGAGGTTCCAGCCACGGCCACAGATTAGATTACTGACCCTGTACATTAGCAGATATTCATTACAAGGGTCAGACAGGGGACTTGTGCAAATGAGGGGTTTTCTCTAAGTTTCAAGATTTTATTTGCTGAATGATATAACCATTCTTTTTTTTTCAGTCTGGAGGTTCCTCAAATATAACCATTCTTAAATAACCTGTTTTTTAACTTCCAGCCCTATTCTAGAATTGACATGGATGAAAAAGAAAAGGAAGAACCAAGTGAAGTGTCTCCTAGACCTAACCTGTTCTAGTTTAGGGGACAACCTAAGTAGGGAGCTTATGCAGTCATTGTTACCAATCACTCTTGATGACAACAAAGTATGAATGAAGTAAGCTGGGCATGTTTGCTCGAGTTATTTGTCCAGCTCCTGCTGACGAAAAYGGGACTTTGTCATCCTCACTTTTGCCTCGTTTACCATGTGTGCCTTCTCATTAGCTGTCATCGTATGGACAGTTTAGTTCATTATAAATAACTGCAGTTATCTTTGCCATGCAATAAACTGACTGAGAGTAGAGGTCATTTATGGGCTTTGAGCCTTTCCAAGTTAAACATTATGCCAGAGGATTTTCAAATAAGATCCTGGATGGAATATCGAATCCAACGGGGGGGGGGAGAGGGTATTTTTTTATGATGGTAAAATATTCATAGATGACTGTCAAATCAAGGAGTTGGTGACAGAGTTGGCAAGGTATATTAGGAGGTAATAACTTAATCTTGGTTGGAGATCTGACTAAATCAAGATAAGCTTCTCAAATTCAACATCACAAACTTTCTGAATAGTTGATGGCATCAGCTCTTTTCACTGGAGCAACTTTTGGGTCTAACATAGATGATAACACTAGAATGAATGGAACAAAAATACCATACTGGCGACTTTACCACCCTATTAAAAGGAGATAGTACAGTGTGCTTTTTATAAGCTCAGACTTGGCATGCTTACTTTGATAAGAGTTCTACCACTAACTAGATATGCAGTCATGTTGTTATTGCTGTTTGTCTTTTGTTTTCAAGACAGGGTTTCTCTTTGTAGTCCTGGCTGTCCTAGAACTCACTTAGTAGAAAGAGCTGGCCTCCAACTCAGCGATCCACTTTCCTATGCCTCCCTAGTGCTGGCATTAAAGTCATATATCACCACTGCCGGGGTGATGAGCAAGTTCCATAAACAAGCTGCCCCTCGTTGTTTTCCATCAGTAAAGTAGAGATAATAAAAACATGCATATCATAAGCATTTCCTGAGAAATAAGAGTACTGGATAAGCATCAGGAGTTGTAACTGAGTTACTTGTGATAAACTGATGATTACCAGGCTTAAGTCACTTAGACATCCCATGTGTGGCAATGCTCAGCTGCAGGTTTTCCAGGTGTTCTCTTTTTATCACAACACAAAGTAGAATCCAAGTTCTTAATGGGGAAGAATTTTGAAGGTTGCTAAGAAACCCTCACATATTGGTATTATCTCCCAAAAGAAGACATGTTGAGATAAGCAAGATTGGGGTGTACAAACTGACAAATACTCTAATTGGTAAGCATATCAATTACTTCAGCAATTCCTTCTCAATTGCTTGTAACCATAATTGTATACCTCAGAGAGGACTTAGGGAGTAGTGAAAAAATATGTGTTCACTTGAATAATGGGTACACTTTGGTTCTTACACGGATGTACATGTCCATTCTTCATATTGGTTCACACACACGCACAAAAGAAAGATATTTGCATAGCTCCCAGGGCAAGCAGGCAAGGCTACTCAGGGAGATTATCTGTCTACAAAGCTCTGGCCTTCTAGCATATAATCTTGTTGAGTTGACTGACATCACTGCACATTAGGATCTCATGCTAACATGTCCTGGTTGGGAAGTTCTGACTTTAGAAGGCAATACAATGGAAGTCCAAAGTAGGTACAGATGAGGTTCCAAAGCAAGACAAAAACTTCAGTTCACATCATAATCCCAAACTAAGCATGAGCCTAGTTTCAAAACTTTCAGTCTTAAAATAAACATACATAGAAACATAAAGCATGAATATATGTTATGTAAATACTCAAAACAAATGGGCAATTATAAACAAAGATTAGTAGTAAATGCCTTCTTAACTCATTATGAAATAATAGGGCAGGATACGCTTTGCAGAGTAATAAATACCTGTAACTCATACAAGCATGCCCACACAGTTTTATTTAYTTATGTAAATGCTAACACAGAAGATTGGTCCCACTCCATCTTATACAAAACATTCTAGAATCCAAGGCCCCCAAAGGACAAAGAGATGACAGAAATGAGTAAGACTAGAGGTAACTATGGGGTAATTCTAACTTGCCCCAGCCCAGAAATGACATATTTTGGTAGGGAACAGAATCACTGTACACCTAATAGTGAACGAGACAGGGGATCACAGCAGAACATAGATAACTGATGGGCAGGATTTTTTACCCACTTTAATCTGTTTACTTGACTTTTAGAGATATATTTGTGCTTATTTCCATACAAATTTCTGTTACTTTTCTCTTAATAAAGTGTCAAGCCAGCCTTCAACTGGTGTAGTGCAGGTGAAATACAACAGGATCCATAGTTACTAATGCTCAAAAAAAGGTAATTAGAGTGGATATCACGGTCTGAGCCTACCTCTACCTAGAGTGACATCTGGGTGATTTTACTGATCATATTTAAGATCATGTCTGAGTCTTACACAATCTTATTTTTTAATCTTGCACTCATATTGCTTTTCCTCTGACCTTATTTGTGTTTGCAAAACATCCACATAATATTTTTCACAAAATACCACCAATAGTTTGCTTTTCCTATGAGTGTGATTTATTACATTAGCATTCTCTAAAGCCAGCATCATACATGCATCCCTTTTCTATCCTGATGCTGTGATGTTGAATCTTGTCCAGTTTTGCCATGTCTACCTCAGTGGCTTACTTTTGCAAGGTGAAATGGTGAAAAATGATTGGCTACTTCAACCCATCCTCAAGTCTAAGAGAAGAGAATCTGTACTCCATTGAATATAATATTCCTTGGGGATCAAAGATCTAAACTCCTTAGAGATCACATAGGGCTGCACATAAGTCTTAGTGTCTACAAAGTTCAAAACTCAGGATACAGCCATGAAATTAGCTGAACCACTGCAGCAGGGCTTTGTTACTTCAAAGAGGATTGGGAAATGGTGTGAGCACAGCTAATTAAGCCATGTGTTGAAATGAGACTGGAGGGTTGAATTCTTATCTTTTTCCTCAATGCAAATGTTAGGAATGCAACATTCTACTGGAAGATAAGAGGCAATGGGTCCCAGAGGCAGAAAACATTAATGGAGATATTCTTTCTCTTGGTTCAGAGATAAACAGACTAAATCTAAGGGCAACATGTTTTAGAAGGACAGGATTCCTTAGTCTGTTTTCTGTCAGTACTAGTAATGTAGGGGCATAATTATTCACTTGATGGTAATATACTTATGAGCCCCCATTTCCCACTTAAAAGGATCCCAGAACATTTTTTTCACTGGTGGAAAACTGTTAAAATATTGACATTCTATTAAAAAGATAAATAAAAACCCAAACAAATAGTCTTTAATTCTAAACATTGAGAGCCCCTCACTGCTTCACCCCCCAGAAAGCACTAGAAGAGGAAAGCCATGTTGCATGTGTAGAAGAAGTAAAAGAATGTTTTTGTTTCTAGGCATCTCCAAGGAGCACCCTGAAGCATCATTTCCTGAATTCCTATGTATTCTTCCATGTCCGGTTCCACCACCTTGCACCCAGGATACACAATCACAATCTCTGCAATAGCCACTGAGTCATATGATTCCATGGCCTTTTCTGTATACTTTCTTTTCCATTGCTGATCTTAACTCTCAGTTTTACACATGACTGTATGAATGTTCTTGCTTGGCCTACCAGTCATCCAACTGTGGACAAAAGTTTGTGGGCTTTGGAGTATTTAGGATTTGTATTTATATTTATAGGTGTTCATGAAACTGACCTAGTGACCTTCTGTCCATATAGCTTTTTAAAGAATATTCAAGTTATTTTAAGATATTCTATCTTTATCCTACCACTGTAGATTCCTAGAGAAAAAACAAAAACATACAAACGAACAAAAAATAAATAAAACAACAAAAAAAAATCTTCAAAACTGAACAGGCTCTGTTCAGTGAACATAAGTACCTGGAGACCAAACAAATAATGACTTTGGAGTTCTGTCTGTTCAAGTAATGAAACTGAATGTCAATTGTAGATTTCAACTCTGCCTGGTTTGATTCTATAAGCTGACAAATTGTYTTTATTTTAATTTTATCAGATTAAAGATTCATGAGGGATACTGACCAGCTCTTCTCTATCTCTCTTCTCTCTGTCTCTTTCCCATACAAAAAAGTGCACATAGAAATATAAGCAATTCTCTAGATTTCCAAGATCTTATTTCATTTCTGCCCACGATGCAATTATTACTGATAGATATTTACTGAAAGAACTTAACTTCTCCAGTAAAGATTAATCAAGGTGGTGTTTTAGTTTGTTTTATTTTTGTGCGTTTTTTCCCAGGTTTTTGTTGTTGAGCTTTTAATGGTTCTGTGGATGACATTCTCCTGGTTGAAAAATTGCCACTTCTGGCAGGGTATGTGCTATAATCTCAGCTACGAATGCATTTTCTCATGCATGTAAAAGACGTTTCCTCAGCAGAAAGTGCTGCTCTGAACACAAAATACTCGAGTTCCCATTTTCACCTTCCTGAGAGGAGAACTGTGTCTCACACACATTAAACCATTTGCTCGGGATATAACAGCAAATAAGAGGTGAAGATGAGAATAAAATGAAGTCCCTAGACCATCAGGCCACACTTATAACTGTGCCTTAGTCTTTRATGAAAGCACATTGTATTATATTAGGGCGAGGAAAGAAAAGGATGATTATTTTTTTCTACCACACACTGACACCCACATTTAGGGAACTCGATCTGTTACATCTTTTGTTCTAATTGCTTGCTTAAATAACTCTCATTTTATAAAAAAAATCTTATGCAGGGCATTTTCAACATACATATCATGCAATATACTACTAAAACAAGAGATGGAAATTCTAGTGCTCATGAGAAATACAGCTCCRTTACAAATCCTTCATGATTTATTCAATGCAAATATACACACACCGACAGGTAACTAAAAAGGATCTTTTATTAACTTGTTCTTCTTTCCTCATATTTTATGAACATCTGTCAATGTAACTAAATATTAGCCTAAAATATTAAATAATAGTCTTCTAAAATATCACTTTGCTGTACATGATCTATATTTATCATGCCAGGAAACATAATCTTACCTTTCTCTTCTATATGAAGATATGATAATAGCAAGAGCCATGACAGATCTCTCTGCCTGCCACTTGAGTGTATTTCAGTCGATCTATAATATTGGACATTTTTCTTCTTTTCAAATAAAAATGCTTATGAGAAACCAGAATAGGCACCCCTGTAACTAAATGTTTGCTGCTCCTTCAATCAATTCTACAAGATAATACTTCATAATGGACTTGTTTGGTTAAATTCAGAAGTAGTTTAAAAGCTTTCAACACAACCCTTCAAATTTCCAGTTAAGGAGTTAAGAGCAGTTTCTGACCCTACCAGCAACACATAGAAATAAGTGTCTTCTTGAATGGTTGCCAGTAAACAAAGGAATTTTAATTTACTCTGAATCCGACGGCTACTCTTGACTGTCTTTGCCACAGCTTTTAATTCGTTCCAGTGTTATGAGAAAGAAGAAACCAAGGTCCTTCAACATCTGTAATGGTGTCAGCAGTAGCTTTCTTTCCACAAGATTTCAGAACAGCTTCATAATTTGAGCATACCCATGGTCCTGATGACTCCTCACGCTTCCTTCTTCTTATTGGAGAGCCTTTGTCTGCAATCTCCTCATCATTTAGGGTTTGTAGARAGTATCTTTAGAATGCTCTAATMCCTAGTTGGTGAAATTTCACCTCACAGCTCATCATTACCCATACTTAAACACTGACAGTTATTTTCATTTCTACTCTTAGGTAATTCTGTTCTAAGGTTTGAATGAATTTGCTCACTATTTTGAACCATTGCTTCTGTCATGACAATACTGAGACCATTAAGACACGCTTGGATCATGGTGGCTACGTGCTTGGGAATGGAGGAAAGCTATCTTCTAGGGATGAAATAACTGGTCTGACAGTGGGCACCACACTGCTTCSTCTCTCGTTCTCTTTGCCATTGCATCATGTCACAATCACTACTCTGTTATAAAGCAGCATAAAGGTCTCATCAGATGAAAAGCACTTTGGAATTAGCATTCCCTGCCTTTAGAGGCCAAAATTAATAAATTGCTKTTCACTATAGTGAGCTAATCTGTAGTAGTCTCCTACAGCAACACAAAGGCTGTGTTTATATTTGCATTGATTTTGCCGCTAGATATTATAGAGTGCTTTGCATTAAAAAAAAAACCCTAAGTGTCCATGTTTGCTGCTTTTCCTGCATTCTTATCTATACAGTGTTACGTGTCTTCGTTTCCTCAGTTCATTGTCTGTCTTGCTCATTAGATTCTAATGAGGACAGCTGTTCTATGGGGAAAATCAAGTGCCTAGCCCTGTATCTGGCAAATGGTA
>BDUI01007122.1:43497-58044 GCA_002335545.1 Apodemus speciosus
TGCAGTAATTTGCTCTATGCATTACTGCCTGATTTTGTGTTATACATCAGATTATCAAAATTAATTTATTTTCATATGATGTTTTACATTTCAAACATCACTGGCCATAGAAGCATTCATAGATGTAGCCAGAAGGACTGCTTCCTTGTAACTCTGTCTCAACAGAAGATCAAATGAGCCTGGAAATTTTTCACTCACCCTCCCATGATCTGGTGACAAGAGTGTTATCAGAAGAGCCATTAGTGCCATATAACCTCTGTCTTTTAACATTTGCAAATTACAGATTCACATCCTTGCTCTGATTAGCTCCTGAAGTGCTGAACGAGGACTTGTAATTATGCGCTGCAGTCCACTCTCCTGACAAACTGACATTTCAATATGTAACCCAGCCCATATAGCTTCAGAATGTAAAAGAACTATCGAATGAAATTAGTTCATTYGGAGCCACTTGTATTAATAGAATGTGCCATTTACATTGTAGAACTGGTTTTGTCTTTTATTCACCTTTTATTCACTGCTGTGTGCAGCCTCCTGTGCTGAGGACAGATTATTCCCTGGGTGTACCAGGGAGAACAATTGATCTCTTCAGGAACTCATGGTAAAGGGTAGATTAGTGAATGGTAAATGTCCTTGCTGTTAGAAAATCTGAATTCATKTCCTAAATGTGACACTAGCTCTTTGGATAGTACTGCATAGCATTTCTCTCACCTACATACATGAAAGCAGCACCTGTATGAAGCCTCTGATCTATCACCCATCATTATA
The DNA here is from genome assembly GCA_002335545.1 of Apodemus speciosus. Classification (NCBI taxonomy): domain Eukaryota; kingdom Metazoa; phylum Chordata; class Mammalia; order Rodentia; family Muridae; genus Apodemus; species Apodemus speciosus. The sequence continues at coordinate 44,263 of BDUI01007122.1, forward strand.
AGGTAAGAAACACAGTATAGTTCAAGAAAAATATTGGGTTACAAAAATCATATTTATTATTATTGTTATTGTTATTGTTATTGTTATTATTATTATTATTATTATTATTATTATTATTATATCTTTTTTGTGGTCAGTCGTTATCCCCCTCCTGGTACACCCTCTGAATGTTCTTTTTTCCTTATTTCCTAGCCTGTCTCCAACCCCCACTCCCACCTCGCCATTCCCTAGGGCCTCAACTTTGTAGAGGTTTAAGGACATCTTCTCTCTTTGAGGCCAGACCAGGCAGTCCTCTGCTGGATATGTGTTGGGAGCCTCATATCAGCTGGTGTGTGCTGCCTGATATGATCCTGAATAAGATAAGTCAGACCCAAAAGGACATGCATGCTATGTACTCATTAATAAGTGGATATTAGCCAAAAAAAATGTACATAATACCCAGGTTATGATCCACAGAACTCAAGAAGTTTAAGAAGCCAAAAGGTCCAAGTGAGTATGCCTCAGTCCACTTGGGAGGGAGAAGAAGACAACCCACTGGCGGGGTGGCAGAGGGAGGAAGGGACTGGGTGGGAAAGGGGAGCATGACCAAGTATGGAGTTGGGGGARGTGAACAGGACTRAAGTCCTGAAGGCCAGTAGAAAGAATGGAAACCTCATTCAGGCAACCTCAGGAGGTRGGARGTTAGGGGTGCCCTCTAGAAAGTACCAGGGACCTGGGAGGTGAGAGATGTTCAGGACTCAAAGGGAGAGATGCTCAGGACTCAAGCCTTAGATGAAATGCCAAACAGTGGGGAGAGGGAACTTGTAGAGTCCATCTCTAGTAGAAAGACAGGGCATCAAGTAGAGGGATGGAGTTGCCATCCCACAGTCAAAAACTCCAGAACTGTTCCTGTCTAAAAGAACTGCAGGGACAAAAATGGAGAAGAACCTAAGAGAAAAGAGGTCCAGTGACAGCCCCAAATTGTACCCAACACAAAAGATAATATTCTATCTTTTTAAGCACCTCAGACAAATATAGAGTACACACAYTTTTAGAGATTGTTACCTTCTCTTCTTCATGTACYATTCCCAGAATACCCAGCAAACCCAAACCTACCTAATTCGTTTTTACCTCTCCTGGTGGCTCATATTGATTTCATCTCCTATTAGCAATATATCTGAAAATTCTTATCTATTGCCACGGTTCTTTTTGCTATGTGGTTGTTGATGATGATGTTGTCGATGATGATGATAAGCTTTTCTGTGAAATTTTATAAGATTTTCACAGACTTACATGAGTTAGTATTTCCCTACGCGTCTGTGTAAAAGTTCATATGTGCCTTGCCACACAGTAATGATTATAGAGATCTCATCTCTGATTTTTGGGTTTCCATTCTAGAGAACCCAGAGGGTTGAACAAATGAAGGTGGAATATGGTGTAAAGTGATGGAATTTGGGAGAACACAAACAGATGGAAATAAGCACATTTAGCCACCATTTAATGTGGTGTACATATTGTATGCTTTGCTTCAATACCATCATCTTTTGTGGCCAATTTGTCAATACTGAAATCAATAAATTTCAGAGTAAAGAACATTACTTATGTTTTGTATACATGCTTACTGAACAATTACAAAAAGGCATTTCATTGTGTTTTTGAACTGATGTTTCAACATTGATTTGTTACCTAAATGAAAATAGTCTACTTTGACACTTTTATAACAAAAATGATAGCGTTTTATTAAGGGCTAGTTCTCAGTGGGCACAGTGCTGGGTATAAAATACTCCATCTCTTCAGTGTTCACATCCAAGGTAGTTCATGTATCTTCCCTATATAGTCAACTAGAATCCATGTGCCTGATATATAAGGCAAATTTCCAAAAGTGGTATGGTGACATTTGCTAAGAATGCTAACAATGCAGTTCCCACATGCTTTTCCTCTGTTGGTTTTGATTCTGTTAAGTGATATTTGAAAAAGCTATTTGTTATAAGACTCATCCTTGAATGCTTTAAAAACTTCTATAAATGCAAGATATTGGTTGAATGTCTTTGAGAGAATAATTTATTCAGGCTTCAATCAGAGGGAGAACAGAATTTGGAGCATTGTACAACTRTAGTATATGTCCAATRCTGACTTAACAGAGGAGGTTTAACTGTAGATGCAGAAAAGTTCATCAATTTACCATGGAGACTCCAGCGGGAGAGAAGAACATCGCAGTTTGGAAACATAGCCATCTATAAATGTCTGTGAATGGTTGTTCCCAGGAGCTATATCAATACCAAAATCAAAGGATGCTCATGCCCCTAATATAAAATGACAAGGTTGTGGAATATAACTCCCTCTAAAATCAATTAAATTGTCTCTATTCTTTACAATACCTAATATAATCTGCATAATTTGCAAGCAAATTATTGCAGGGGACTATTTAATGAATAGTAACAGAGAAGTGTGAACATGTTCAGTACAAAAACAGGTTTGAATAACAATAATGGTCCCTATATGTTTATTTTATATTTAATGTTTAACTAATATAGTTAAACTATTAAAAACTATCATTTAATATTATGTAACTTAATTTAATTATTTAAAATTATATGATACAGACTGATAGTAATATTTTAAAAATACTGATTTTTTTTCTTTTCTTTTTGAGGCTGGGAATTAAACCCAGAACTATTTCTATACTAATCGAATAYGATTGTGCTAGCACCCTGCTATTTTGTCTTTGTGATTAGTTGACTCCATGAATGAAAAGCACACACTATGGAGGGCTGCAAGTCCAAGTTCGTGAATTCAAAGGAAACATAGACTGACCAGTTGCACGCTGGCACACTGTCTGCCTCTAGCAGGGGAAGATCACTGCTGGAAGAGCCGCAGCTAACAATCCAGTGGTGTATTGCATCTCAGTACAACTCAGTCTCACCACCCAATGCAGAGTCAATCACCCTCCTCTGTGTGCCTGGATCTTCTGTGCTTAGGGCTTTTCCCACTGTGAAGGTAGGGATGCTCTTGGGCCTCTATGTATCCACAGAAACTATTCCCACAGGGTTTCCTTAAAGTCACACTGGGAACTCACATCTTTAATATAACTTTCACATCAGTCCTATGTAGCCTTTCCCCCACTCTCTGCATTTGAAGTAGAACTCATCTGATTTAAACAAACCTTCCTGCTGTAGAGCTAGTCAATCATTCTATTCACCATTATCTTTTGGTTCTTTGTCCAATTTTTCCTTTTAAAAGAACTTAAGTAGTTCCTAAATCTAGAACCAAATGCTTTCAAGCTGACATGGAACTTATTCTAGAGCTAAGGTTAGCCTCAAGCATGCAGCAGTGCTCCTACCTCTTTCTCCTAAGTATCAGAATTACAAGCATGAGACACGATGCCGAACAACCGTCCTCTTTGATTAACTCAGGACTGAGCATCAGACATTACTTGCTCTGCAGTTTGGGTTTCCCACATGTCTCTAGAAAGATGAGGCAGGAATATTCACCACCACTAGGGTTGACAGATGTTTTTGAATAACCTTCATCTCCTACTCCCATGTCATGCTAGCCTGATGCATAGAGAGTCTACAAAGCAAATTGGCAGGATACTGGAATTGTCCTCTAAATATGGAAATATCTCTCAAATCTATGCCGCTATTTACTTCCAGATGGTTTTAATCCCTGTAAATATTTACTAAAACATCATTATTGTACAACAAAACAATCATGTAATTTATTTGTTAATTAAAAATTGTATTAAAACTTCCATGTTCCATGCTCTTAAAAATCGTAATTTAAACCAAGCATCTATCAAATCTGCCAGTGAACTAAAGGCTAACTTATTTTATTTCTTAAAYGCCCCCCTTCCCTGAAAAAACAAACAAACAAACAAACAAAAAAAACCTCTACAGGTCAGAGTATATTCCAGCCAGAGTCTTCCATTTCTCAACTAATACATAGAACCCATAGGCTGATCAATATCCACAAGGATGACAGGGATCTTGTATATTTGTGTAGCAGTGCCAAATGCACCTGCTGGAGCTCCCATCAGCAGCTTAATTCTAATGCCATATGGTATATCTGCAGTTGGTTATTCAGTCATTCCTCATATTCAACCCATCCCAACTACTCCAAACCAGATCTACTCCAGCCAGGAGAAATCTTTTGTCAGTACCATCCTATTTTCATTTAATTGGGCCATGAAGTGTTATTTGAAAGATTTATTTTTCTAATAATGGGATGTGTCTGACTCAGTTAATGCAACTTGATTGATGGTTCTGTGAGGATTATGATAAGATAAGTACCTCTTACATGCCTGAGAACTACATATTCAATAGATACTGATGAGCAACTTTAATCATAGTAGTCATGCAATGGACCCTCCTTCTTCTTCCTTTTTTGTTTGTGAAAGTTATTGTTTTTTCACTTCTGGTTCTCGAGACATTTAGTTCACCTAGAGATTAGAAGCTTGATTTAATTATGAGTTTTTAAGAGTTGTAAACAAGGAAGTTTATCAATTTTAAGTTTATTTTTAATTAACAAAATTACACATACTTGTGGTTGTATGCTAATGATATTTTAATAAATATTTAAAAGGACTGAATGATGAAGTAAAGCTAGTTAACAAAGCCGTAACCATTCATGCTTATTTTCATGGCAAAAACATTTTAAAATCTATTCTACTGATCTTGAAATGAACAATGTTATATTATTTATTATAATCATGATTAGAGTCTTGACTTTGGATGATTTCTCCAGGGAAGGAATTCAATTACCTGAAAATTTAATCAAACAAGCAATGGATCTAATGGTCAGAACACTGAGGCAATGATAAAACAGAAGTCTTTTTTTTAAATCCCTTTTGAATAAAATTGCAAAGTAATGGGTTCGTCTCCTTCAAGTGAGTTATCATTTGTAAAGAATAGATAGGATTCATTTCTTATTAAGATATCACTAAATGACCATGAAGCTGAAGTCATGGATGTCATGGTATATTGCAAAGTATAAGAGTAATAATGGCTATGATAATAGCTTACATTTACAGAGGGAACACTGGGTACCAAGTCCAGCCTTGAATACTTCACATACATTACTTTATTAACACCTGCTGGCAGCCAGATGAATTAGATAAGATCAGTTCCATATAATAGAGTATAAAGATGGAATGTGGAGAGCTGCATCACTTTGCTCAAGGTCATAATGTTCCAAAGTGACACAGACCAAAATGAAGCTCAAACAGGGTTGACTTTAAATCCAGGGCTCTTAATTAATTCCAAAGACAGGCAGATGACAAAGTATTTGCTTACTTCAAAGCTGGGTGACAAAAGATAAGAATCAGAAACAAAGTGATTATCTGTGAGCCCAGTAACCCTAATATTGGGAGAATGAGGAATCCTTCAAGGGGTCAGACTTGCTTTGTTATTTCTCTATAATACCATCTGCACTAGTTTCTGGAATGAAACTGACTGTCATGTGCAGAAGGCATGTTGCGCTCTACCACCAAACAAAGACTCAATCTTCCAATCCAATGATGCAGAGCACCCCTAGGGCATGGTGAGGAGTTCTAGCTGAATCAAGGTCAGCTAAAGTCATTGAAGTCACAGAACTTATATAGTGGGATACCAGAAGGAGAAGGTCTGCCTAATTAAGACTTATAACAGTAGGAGATCCTCATCTCCTACTGTATTAAAGGAAGAAAAGCCATATCTATTCACAGAAACAGTCTGCCTCTCCTTGTAAGGTCTTTGTGAGAGGGACTAATTTCTAGCCCAGATTTTTTTTTTAATTTTTGCATTTGTTTTACTAAATTTTTGCATCTTTTACTAAAAATAATTTTGGACAAACAGAAGTTGCAAAATAGCCCAAAGAGCTACTCCTGGCTTCAATATCCCACTATTATTAAGTCATGCCAAATAGTAAAAGTTATATAAAACTTGAAGATAGATTGGATAATCTATGAAGAAATGCTTTGGGAAAAGTTCACAGATTTCACAGAAGGCTCCTTTACTCTTTTTTATCACTCTAGCACAGCACCATTTTTTTCTTCCTTCCATGCTTCCTTGACTGTTAAAGGACTGGGCCAGCAGGAATGATTATCCCTGTATTTTTAGCTGTCTACAGGGACAGAAAATATCTTCAGAATTCGGTTTTCCTTTCTAGAAATATGACTCCCTCTATTAGAGCTCTTATATCCTTCAGTTTGATTCTCTGAACCTTTATATCTATAGGATTGTAGCATAGATGTCCTCAAAGAATTAAGCACAGAAAGTCACGATGGGTACTTAAAAGACAGAGGTCAGGGCAACCAGGAAAGAAGCCCTCTCTGCAGTGGGCTTATAAATAAGCAGCCTAGATTTCCAGCCTTTTCTTTTCTGGAGATAACAGAGGTAGCGAAAGCTAGGAAACTCAGAAGTGCCTAATATCCACCTACCTTCAAAGTAAATGAATCCCTAAAGCTAAAGATTTACTCCAGTGTTTCTTTAGACTTATGCCCAGGACAAATGTGATGGGCTTGTTTTAAAAACCCATTGGAGGCTTTGGGTAGTTGGCTCAGTCAGCAAAGTGYTTGTTGTACAAACATGAAAACCTGAGTTCAGATCCACAGAACCCACATAAAAAGGCAACTATTGTGGCAAGCACCTGTAGTCCTAGCACTGAGAAAGCAGAGTCAGGAGGATCTGTTTTTTCCCAAAGAATGTGAAGTATGTGTTGGTGAGAGACCCTGCCTCAAAAACTAATGTGAATATCTGTAGAGGAAAAAAAACAGTGACAACCTCCTTACCTCTGCCTGCATGCATGCATGCGCACGCATGCACACATGAGCGCGCATACAAACACACACACACACACACACACACATCACACCACCCCCACCACCACCATAATCACCACCACCAAAGATAAAGAAGCCTATTAGAACTAGAAAGGAAAATAGTTAAATAGGGACATTAAGAAAAGAGGAAGAAAAAAATGAATTCCACCTGAATTAAAAATATGAGGAAAGAAAAAGAGAATCTTAAAAGACACAAGTTTGGAAAAACATTATAGTTTTAAATATGTCACATCATGGAAAACTTAAAGAAATGAGACCGGCTTGTTCATAACAAGTCCAAAAAGGTCTCWTCTATACCTGCCCCTTGATCTGATAATGATTGTGTGAAATATGATTAAAATTTGTGAAGCTTAGAAAACAGTTTCTGAGCACTTAGCTCATAAGTAAGTATATTATCCTCAGCTCTTGGCTAATAAGAACCTTCTTTCTGGTCTTCCATATTTTCTTCAGTTTTATGAAAAGATGGATATTTTGGTAATTTAGTGTTTCACTGGAAAAAATCCTCCTTTTCCAGTCAGTGTTGAATCTAAAGCTCTGGGCTTTGGGATGTTTATTTCCCAGTATAATTCCTTCCCCTTGAGTATAAGGAGGGCCTGTAACTAGCTCATCAGCAATATGACGAAGGTGTTGGAATGCTACACCTGTGACAATCTCACATTGTATAACACTCTGTCTTGTGAAGAATCTTGATTTAGAGTTGCTGTTGCTGAGTTTGACAGTAAACACAAGCTGGCTTGAATTTGTGATTCTTCAAAGAACTGAGCCATCAGAAGGAAACTGAATTGGCCGGCAAGCCGAGTGAATTTAGAAGCAGACCCTTGACTCGAATCATTGGAAAAGACAATAGCCTTGACAGAGATCTCGATTCCATACCTTCGTGGTCCTTAGCCACTCAGTTGAGTAAGTAGTCCTACCTCACAGAAACCATAAAAAAATAAGCATAGACTGATTCTGGATACTACTTTTATGTTTATTTGGTATACGACAACAGAAAGCAAATAAACACACATACTAGATTCCAAATCTACTTGACCTCTGATGGGAAATAAAAACGTAATGGAGAATATCTGCCTTGAAGTCATTGATAACCTTTTAGAAAAGACAAAAAATAAACTGTAAATGGCTTTAAAATTGTTGTATGGTGGCATATAAGGTACATTCATTTTTGGAAGCATTTTCTTTTTTTCTTCTAGAGCATTCACCACTCTGGGTTTTTTCAGTGGCTCAACCTTCCTAATGCTGCTACACTTTAATACATTACTTCACGTTGTGGTGAGCCCCAACCATACAACCACTGTATTGCTACCCAATGACTATAATTTTACGACTGTTATGAATCACAATATAAATATCTAATGTGCAGGATATCTGATAGGCAACCCCCAAAGGAGTCACAACCAATGTGTTGAGAAACACTGTTTGGTTTCAGACTTAAGGGAAGAAAGAACTTTGGAAAAAATTCACACACGCAAAAAAACAGGACATATTAGATATGAATGGGGGAGGAAATGAAAGAGTGATACAGGGATGGAAAAACTCACTCCAATTTCTTTGACTTGTGCTTTTTGAAAGCAGGAGGAAGATCTCTTTCTCAGAGCTATTACTATTTCAGAACTCTTAAAGGAGGAGGTGTCAAAGCCACCCTAGGGCCATATGCAAGAAGAAACACCCTACTCTGCAGGCCTACCATCCCTGACCATGACAGTACAGGAGAAAATAACATGCATGATTCTACTGCTTATGACATGATGCTCCCTACCCACACTATGCACAAATGGCGAATATTTTTGGTAAGAAGATTTTGAACAATAGCCTATATCTCCAGAGCATCCCTTCCTATTGTTCTCTCCACATCAAAAATATAGACAGTCCATGAGTTGATCAGGGTTCTCATGGAGCTTGTAGGTGAGTACCATTTACTGAAGACAAAAGATTCATATTTTTCAGGGAAAGCCAAAGGAAGATGACACTAAACCTAGCTCTTTATTTGCGCTCCTTAGAGTAGCCTACAATGTACAAAAGGTCATCATTTAGTTGTAGAGCTTCATAACTTCTAAGTAATGCATTTGATTTTCTCCAAACAAATTCTTAACACCAGAAGACTAATCAGATAAAGGGAAAGGTAAAAGCCTCAATTCTACACTTCTGCCCTGACCAAACTCTATCCCATTACAGTGTTCATCTATTGAATTCTTGGCCCTGCAAACATTTTCAGGCACTTGCATATTCTAGAATGTTTTCTCTAGGGAGAAAATAGACTCAAAGTATCCAATAGGAATCAAAATGGTGTCATAGAAAGGATATTGGGTAAAGAAGCAAGTGAAATTCTCCAATTGACCATTTAAGTTTGGCCAGTGTCTCCAAGGCATTTGTTCTTTTAATTTTTTAACCATTTTATAACCAGGCTATAATGAATTTCTTTTCTATGGCCTTCACACTTATACCATTTTAGAAATAATAATGTTGCTTTTTTCTGAACCTTAAGCTTCTATCAAGATGGGCTTCACTACTTGAAACATTTTGATACTTCAGACATAAGGTTGCTGAAGATCAGATGGTGAGCCCTTTTGGATGACAACATGCATCTTATTTATCATGGCTTTGGCAAAGCAGAGAATTTACAGGTGGCTTCATTCATTCAGGTGAATAATAAAAACCAAAAGAATCTTCTTCATGGAATATCTCTCACAGGTCTCCAGCTCTCACTGGAGAAGGAGCTGGCAGTGGAAGACTCTATACTTTTTATTAATACTTTAGTTATAGTTAAAACCAAGAAAAGAAACCAACTAGGTATAGCCCAGCCCAGAAAGCACCAACCAGACATATAAACAACTCACTGAATATTATTAGTATCATTTCTCCAAAGTGTGTTTGCCTGATGATTTGATTATTTAAGATAGGTGTTTGTTAAAATTGTGAATCCCTAATCCTGTGAGGCCTTTGATTTAATATACCCAGGATATATTTTATCAAATACAATAGGTGAGTTTGATGATCTAGCAAATATGTGTGTCAGTAGAAATCTGATCTCTTTATTATGTACAATAAAAGCTAAAAATAGAAAAAATGGTGTGCATCATGTATCTCTCCTGCTGCTACTCAAAGCTGTAAGAGTTACCAACAGGCACCGTCAAACATCCAATCACTGTATCTAAAGTTATATTAAGTTTCCTCCTATAACTGAAGTTCACAGATGGTATATATTTAGTTCTAGGATATATGTATTTTTAATATCTTCTCTGCCATTTGACTGCATCTGATTGACCTCTCTGCAACCCACAGTGAGGCAGATTTAGAAGCACACCAGTATGACAGGGAAATGGCCCAATTATGCAGAGCCTTGATGTTCCCTTCCTTCTCGAAGCAGATACACACTGCCACTGCATGCTCAGACACAAAGGGGAGTGGGAGGTGCTGGGAGACTGTCGTTAGATGGGAAGATGAAAGGACACTAATTATTCTAATCATTGGTGGAGAGGGTTCAGTAATGCTTCATATAATTGCTGCATGAGGCATGAAGTCAATAATTTTAACTGGCCTTTAAAAAATTATTTTGGAATGGAAGCTAATTTTGCTTTTTATCCCTTGGGCTAGTGAAAAGTATTAATCACTCTCCCATTAAGAAGCAGCCAGCCTAGCCTATATGAGAATGCCTTAGTCAGGATGAAGGAGAACGTCCTGGATCATCAGACACTATGTCTGAGTTATAATACTAACTGATATGGGTGAGTGATTACTAACCTCTGAACAGGTTTCTATGAAGGGGAGCTCCTCCTCCATCCATCTCAAGATATGACATCAGTTAAACCTCAGACTTGTCAAATCAACGAGATATCTCTTTATAGAATTAAAGATAAGTGAATATAAACTATCTTTCCAGCAATTAAACATAGGTGTAGGTCCCAAAATACTAAGTCTAAGCATATAAGTTCTACTAAAACAAGTGAAAAAGCAAATACTGCATTACAGTAGTTTGTCTACACACACACACACAGACACACACACACACACACACACACACACACACGTTTGTATGCATGTTGCCCACTGTAACTTCTAGAAGACCATACACAGGGGTCTGGTACAATATTCCGCTATGTGAAGTATAATGGAGAAAGGAAGGGAAATGAGGGGATCCCACAATATCTATTAAATGCTCGCTCCTAGATGCAGTTTTTCAGGGTTTTTGTTGTCTTGCTTAAGAAGTCTTTTAGTAATTATAGCACTCATAAGTGATCAAAATGGCACTGGTGGTCACTAGTAATCTCTGTATAATTGTTATCTCAGAAAGCTCACTCTTTCCATTCTTTATTCTTTCAGACAGTGGTCATTTATGAAACACTTGCTATGAGCCAAACAGGCTCTTCAAGAGCATACTTATGTTAGATTTGTTGGCTCTCTAAATCCAAAGTAAACAGAAAAGAAATAAGCATTTTACGGAAAATCCTTCCTCAAAGGATATTCAGTGCTATCGTTATACATCTAGAAAAATCTAATCACAAAACAAAAGTGTAATATAATTTGATAGATACTCAAAATAAGGAGACTTCTAAGATAAGTTATCAATTAATTACCATAAATTCAGTCTATTCTCTCATTGTCTAACAGACAATAGACCTGTTTTTTAAAGGAAACTTGATAACTACATATCTTTTGTAGAAATCATAATTATTGCACTCAGAAACATTTACAGTGTGGGTACAGATTCTTTCTCTTAAAATGATTAGCATACTGGTAGGTTATTATTCTAGACTTTGGAACTTCACTATAAAGAAAGTCTCTGGCTACCTGAACCTATGTTCTAATGTGAGAAAGTAGACTTCAAGTCCATACCGAAACAGACATGGTCTGCCACGTGGTGMTAATATACGCAGAGAAAATCAAACCAAGCAAAAGGAGTATAGATTGTTTGCAAGGACATAATTGGTAAGGGTTAAAGAGTCATGATCAGTAGTTACATCTGGTGGGAAAGGGAAAATGAATACTCAGATGAGTGGGTGGGAATATCTTGTTCAATGATTCAGGCACCAAGACTTTGAGGACAGAACCAAAACAACTTGTAGGAAAAGTAACCAAAAGACCAGAATATTTGGGGCAGAGTCAGTAGGGAAGTCACTCCATCAACCTCTGCTGAAGAGGCAGATATGCTTACTTGTTCCTTTTGCTTGGACTCAAGACTCTTAATGAGTTATATCCAAATGAAAACATTTCCTGGGAAACAAAGATGAGGCTTAAAAGCCCAAGAGCTGTGCTTGGCCATGCTCCTAAGGACCTTGTATGATAGACCTTGTAGGCCCTATGATAAATTATTTAATTCTTTCAGACTTGATTTCTCAACTGCCTCATAGCCCATACTTTTGGGGCTATAGTGATAAATAGGTGAATGAGTTACTATAAAGAGGGATTAGAAGATACCCTGGTACTCAGCAGGAGGATGAGTTTGCATTAGATACTATTTTGATACAGGGTTTCTCTGTATAACAGCTCTACCTGTCTTACTACTCACTTTGTAGACCAGGCTGGCATCTAACTCTCAGAGATCCACCTGCCTCTGCCTCCCTAGTGTTGTGATTAAAGGCATGTTCCACTACATGGGGCTAGCCTATTGCCATATTATTAGTAGTAATTCTGCCTCTCCATGCCAAGCAGAAACTTCTTTTATTTATTTTTTTGAAGATAGCTTCTTCTCTAATACCTTCCATCACAAACACACTTTCCCCTCCCTCCAGACCTCCCAGATCCCCAACACCCATACTTTCTCTTTCTACTTAATCTATTCCCACTCCATTTTCTCTTCAGAGAAGAGCAGGGCTCCAAGAGACGACAGCCAAACAAGACAAAATAAGATGCATTAAGGAAAGGCAAAGACTCTTAAATCAAGGCTGGGCAAGGCAACATAACAGGAAGAAATAATCCCAAGAGCAGGCAAAAGAATCAGAAATACACTCACTTCTGCTGTTAGAAGTCCTGCAAGATCACAAGGCTATCAGCCATAATATATATGCAGAGGACATGGTATAGACTCATGTACCTCTTTGGTCTCTGTGAGTTCAGGTGAACCCTGTTTAGTTGATTTGGTGGGCCATGCTCTCCTGCTCTCCTCCCTCCCCTCTGATTCCTAGAATCTTTCCTACCTTACTTCCATGGTGATTTCAGATCTCTGAGGGCAGGGACCCAAGGCAATAACTTTGTTAGGATTTCATCYGGGGTTGGATCTCTGAAATTTAGTTTATATCTAGAAAAATTTGACTTGATATTTAAGGTGATATGGTTGATGAAACCTAAGAATACAAACAGGCAACATAGATTCACATACACTATAATACTGAGCTACATCCTTAAGTCCTATGCTTTGAGGTCAGGGTCTAATTATATTGCTTCGACTAACTATGTAGTCCAGGCTGACCTTGAACTCACGATCTTCTTCCTTCTATTCCCTGAGTGCTAAGAGATGTTGACTTGAACTAATCTGAATTCCACTTGACCATCAATCCAGGATCCAAATTTACTACCAAAGTTTACACCTAATTTTAACTCACTCCCAAATCAACACTGAGATTAAGGAACACCACTCATTAAGTCCATCAATCTTAGCACACCATAATTACAGAACAGGCTGTTTCATCCAGCATTCCGTAATTGGGGCTTCTATTCACAAGCACTTCCCACATTCTCACAATGTTACAGACATTCATAATGACAGCCCTGAGACCATGTGAAATCTGCCTGAATTCCCAAGAATGCTTGTACCATATTCTGCCCTTTTGAGGGCATTTTGGTGCATTTGCTGTCTTAGAAAAGATGTAATCCTTAGATGGAACCCATAGGGGTTCTCTTCTTACCAGATATTACAGTTTTATTTAGAGTATAATGCCCTCTGATCAGATCATAAAACTTCGTTCACTGTACTAAAAAGTCCAAGGTATCATGACTTACCATGCTACTCTCTCTCTCTCTCTCTCTCTCTCTCTCTCTCTCTCTCTCTC
>BDUI01007122.1:67899-82549 GCA_002335545.1 Apodemus speciosus
CTTCACAGATGATTGCTAAATTCAGGCACATGTAAATAGGAAGATGCAACCCTCCTGTTGGTAAATTGGGTACTCATTTAATAACCCTGTATCATCTCCTTTTAGATCTAATTTCTGACAAAGGTAGCAAGCTCTGATGTAGCAAGCATGGTCTCATGGGCCTTAAAATTATGATAGCTTTGATTATTTGTAACAGAAAGGTATAGGTTATTATCCTAAATTACAGACGGTGTAAAGTATGGAGCACTAGCCTGAGGCTATCCTCAGAAGAAAGCAGATAGCACATCACTTTCAAATTGAACTTTCAGTTGAAGTTCCAATCCAAGTCCTTACTATGAGATTCAGACATCATTTTAAAGATGAACTTCGTGTTTTCTTTAGTTTTTTTTCTCAAAGAGGCCACTGCCAAGGTTTCATTCTTTTTTTTTCAAGTTGCTAAAACTCCCATGCCCTTGCTTGCTACAGGAGGCTTTAAAAGTCTTCCCTGTGAAATTGCCAACCACAGCATGTGAGTTGTTTTGTCTTTCCTTTTGAAATTCCTTTGCAGTCATCCCTTCCCTGCTTTCTTCTGCTCCACAGAAAAGGAGGATATATCCAGGGACCTGGACAGCAGTATCCATTCACCATAAGCCGAATACCATCCGACCAAAGGAACAGTTACATCCAAGTCCAGCTTATTGAACCAGTTGACCTAGGGCTTCTCATTACAGATACATTAATGAAGGGTTGTTTATAGCAACATAGGTCAATGTCAGGAGTGTGAGAATGCAGATACACTACCAAAGAGTCCCCCTCCCCATACCCCTGTGAAGCATAGACATCTCACAAAAAAAAGTAGAACCATGGAATTGTGTCTCCGTGGTTTATAGGTAGCTCACTGTGGAAGACACTTCCTCCTAGTAATCTTTTACTGCCTATAGAATCTTGGGACAGGAGAGGGGGCCTTATAAGGCTCCTGTGTCTCAGGAGTTTATCTACTGTCTTCCTTGAGTAATGTTAACAACTGTTCGGATTCAATATGGCAACAGTTATGACCAAACCAGTAAGAGCAAATACTCTCCTGCCACCAAGCTGAAGTTCTGAGTTGTCGGTTTCCTGACATCTTCAGCCCCTGCTTGTTAATTTAATTCTAACCCCCTCTAATGCGCAGCCAGCCTCAGACTTTGAGCAGACCCCTTTCTGTCTGCCTAAGATCAACCTGTAGCTCCTTTAACTTCAAAACATATGTGTACTCCTGTTCTACTCCACKAACTTCACCCAGCTTATATTTAAGTTCAAACCTCTTAATGTGTGTATAGTTCACCCCTCACCACCTTTAATTTTTTTACTTATCAAAAATGAATGGTCCCAGATTGAGTGACTCCCATTCAATATCACATAGTCTGTAGTGGCAGAGTTAGGAATGAAAGCTCACCTCTCTTACTCCTCAGCCCAGAACTTTCTCCTCTATACAGTCTTATTTGTCAATAAATGGGTGATGACTTTTGAGATTTCTTCAAAGTATGGTCACTGCAACACATTCCACTTTACTTCTATCTCAGAGCGTGGAGCTTGCTTTGTGCTACAAATAGCTGCCAACCCTGGGTGCTGGGTCCTTGCTTATGATAAGTGACGTATCTTTAATTATCACATCGCCCAGACATAGTAATCTGTCCTCCCAGGTATGAAGGCCCATTAATAACTCCCTAGGGAAAACAGGCAGTATCCTAGATGCAGTCCTGTCATGTGATCTGCTCTCCGATATGGAGCGCCCATAATCGGTGCTAACATGCCCTCTAATGTGTCAGAAGGCTCATTGTTTCTCAGCCTCCTGTAATAGAGTACCTGCAAGCACAGCCCTTATCATTTAATAACACTGCCTGATACTGAAAACAGGAGAAAATGGAAACACCGCAGAGAGGGCAGGGAAAGCTAGTTGTACAGTTGGGGCTGTAGTACAAACTCCCACACAGCAAGGTGTTAGGCTAATGAACAATACCCTTTAACCCCATTGCTTCCACTATCCCCAGACTGGTGAGAATGGTGGGAAGAGAGCCCTGTTTACAGAGAAATGTTCTGTGGGAACAGGAAGAAATAGAAAAGGATTGAGCCTGTGCTCCTATGCAAGAAAATGGCGATTCATCATTGCTTCCAAACTAAAAGAGATACAGCTAGATATGGAACACTGTGTTGGGAGTATGTTCTGTAATTCATAACTAATTTGGCCTTAAACAGGAATTTCAGTGTACATGTGTATATAACAAGTTGGAAATTTCTTCTGTGTGTATCTTTTATAGTTTTGACTGCTATGAAGAGACACCACGACCACAGCAGCTCCGATAAAGGACAACATTTAATTGGAGTTAGTTTATAGCTCAAAGATTTAGTTCATTGTCATCACAGAAGGAAGCATCATGGCATACATGAAGACATGGTGCTGGAGGAAGAGCTGAGAGCTCTACCCCAGGATCTGTAGGCAGCAGAAAGACTGCCTTGAGAATTGGAAACCTTAAAGCCCACCCCAGGGACCCACCTCCTCCAACAAAGCCATTACCTCCCAATAGTTCTACTCCCTATGATTCTATGAAGGGCCATTTTCAATCAAACTATATGGTATATAAAGCATAAATAAAGTTTAATAGCTCAAAGAAACATTTAAAGAAGCTTTAGCATTTAAACAGAATTATATTAAAATGATGAAGATAGTAATAATATTTAAAACTCCTTAGCATGTGCCAGGTAGTATGCACAGGGGTTTATAATGTCATCTCATGCTCATAGCAGCCCATGTGGAACTTGTGTTTGAAAGACATGGCCACACTATACTAACATCACAACTCAGTATGGCCTGGAACTAATTCTGCAGCCCAGACTATTCCAAGCTCATACCGTCCTCCTGCCTCAAACTCCCAAGTAAATCATGAAACATCATACGTGGTTTCATATTGAACTCTATGATCCCTATTTGCAAATAACAAGTCAATAAACTAAGGCATAGGGAAATTAAATAATTTACCCAAAGCCACAGAGTTATTAAGTGACCCTATTAAGTTACAGAGTCACGATTTGAACTCAGAGAGTATGCCTCTGGGCTTATTATGATTGCTGAAGAAGTCTGTGGTTAGATGAGGAGATTTGGAATTAAGAGGGGAATATAGTAAAGGGAGACAGATGGAAATAGAAGGATAGTGGTGGAGAGGAGTGAGAAAACTGCATGGAGAGAAAGTCTAGAGTTGGGGGCTGGGGAAAAGAGATCCTGCACAGAGTTACTCAATGATCACAGTAGCAAAGAGAGTACTTGGGCAACAGTTATTTGCCTGTTGACAATCAAGTGTTTACCAACTCACCCTCTCCTACTTCAGTCCAGACTGCAGGCTCCCTTTCCTTAGCGCCCAGGTGAAACAGTACATCTCATTTTGTTTTGTAAGCTCAGGAACCTGAGAATGAGGAAGCTATTGTTACCCCCCCCCCAGATCTCTCATTATCCAACCCCCAACTTAGGCAAATAAGCCTATGGGCTTCCATATCTTGGTATTTAAAGTGAATATCTAAATCAGACATGGTTGATTATAGGACCATCACTCTCTGTACACACTACACACACACACACACACACACACACACACACGTGTGTGTGTCCAAATCTATTTGGTATGATGGTATTTTATGAGTATGCAACCTCTTCTGCTTTCACTGTATGCCTTTTTATAGTGTTTATTAATCACCCAGGGTCTCCAGTATTCTATGCAAGTGTGCTAGCACTGGGCTATCCTCAATTCTTTCTGTTTCCTTGAAATCATCACTAGATTCTCGTATTCACTATTACTGCAACTGAAACAGTTTTCATATTGTATTAATGACAAGAAACAAAATCTGTACATGTCTAAGATAAATACAACTCTGTGTATGCGTGTGTGTGTATGTGAGAGAGAATGCAGGTGTATGTTTGCTTTAGCATGTATGCAGATGTGAAAGACAGCTTCAGTCCTCCCTTCAATCTTGACTCTCTCTGTCTGTGTCTCTCTGTCTCTCTGTCTCTCTGTCTCTTTCTCTCTCTGTATCTCTCTCTGTATGTCTCTGTGCCTCTGTGTGTCTGTGTCTGTGTCTGTGTCTCTCTCTTTCTCTCTGTCTGCCTGTCTATCTCCCTCTCTCCCTCCTTCTAGTGGGGCTCAGGCTAGCTGTTTTGTGAGCATCTAGGGATTCACTTTTTTCCACTTCTCATAGCTCCATGAGAATTCTGCCATTGTAGATGCTAAAGCTGCCCTCTTGGCCATTTGTATGAATTCTGGGGAATTCAAACTCAGGTCCTCTGGCTTGCTCAGCAAGAGTTTTTACCCTAAGAACTGTCTCCCTAACTCTTTCTGACAAATGCAACTTTCTTTTCCAGAAATTTCCTATTCATGGTTGATTGGGCATGCACATAAGACTGTAGCTTTCAAGAACCAAGTTCATTTGCTGGGGGTTCTTTCCAGCATTTAATGCTGATGCTGGCCTTCATATCTGGAGCAACTGAAAATGGAGGCTCACAGTCACCACAGCGATTATGCAGAACAGCAATTGATTCTCTATGGTAGGCATTCCCAAGGACGTCCAGCTTCACTGAGGCTTGGGAGAAATTATCCAAACTTTCATTCAATTATTTTATTTTTATAACCAAATGTGTTTCTTTATATTTTATCATGTAAGCCATCTGTCTATAATACATACATATGTACACATATATTCAAATGATATATACTTATTTTTTCTGCTATATTAGAATAGTAAAAAAAAAAGGTTTAGTGAAGTCAGTGGGAGAGTATTAAATTGCGCATTGGCACCTATAGTCATTGTGTTCACTGGGGAAAAAATGCTGCCAATTTCAAAAGACTCAGAAACATAAGCCTAGTGTTTGGGGGTGTTTAATATGGTGTGTTATGATATCCCTTTGTTATTCCTTAAAAAGTGTTCAGTATTGGTTCTATGGGTGGACCACACAAAGCAGAATAATATTAATAAAAATTCTAAGGGATTATATACTATGTGGGAGTACTTTATTAAATAACTAAGTTTGAAGACTAGATCTTTAAAGACTATCTTACCCTAAAGGGCAGACTCAACCATCTAATGATAGGAAAATTTCTACTTAGAAAGATAATTTCTACTATAAGTATCCAGGATTATTCTATCAGTATGCTGAAATAAATGGACTCACTTTAACAGAACTCCATTAGCTTTCCATATCATTTTGTCTATTTTTTTCTGAGTCACAAAAGGGATTAAACTCAAATTGGAGGTAATCCTTTCCCTTGCTTCTTCCTTCTAAAATCAGATACCCACAGCAATACCTGGGATATGATGGTGCTGTCCTGACCTCCTGAGTTTAGGAAGGATATTGAAATATCAGAGATGCTACAAAGATAATCACACAAGAAAGGAGCCCTACAAAGGCAAAAAAGATAAAACCTATGAGGAGAGGTGGTGAGAGCTAAATTTATAAAGTCTGCCAATGCAGACTGCAGGGGACTTGATCACAGTCTATAAATACCTTCAAGGTAACAATATAATTGAAGGGAAGGAATTTTTCATAGTCTCAGAAGTTGATAAGACTTAAAGCGATGGCCTGAAGCAATGAAAAAGGTAGTTYAGGTAAAATTGCCAGGAGGCAGGGGAAAAGGAAGTCTTTACTATCTGAGGGACAGAGCAGGGAAAGCAATCCCCAGAGGACACATCTGAAGCATCTTAATAGAGACAGTGCAAAGCTCTTGAGTATGAAACAGGGATTAACAAGTCTGCTCCTTTATGCTCTTGTCAGAGTTCAGAGCTCTCAAAGGCATACCTGAAAGACGGCCCCCTTCAGAGAAGTACAAAGTAATCAGAGGTTTGTGTGAAGCCTCCTCATTAGAGCATCATCCGGAAAAGGATGACACTTCAATACCACAAAGTTATGAATTGAAATATWAAAATAATGTTCTTTTCTACATTCTGTATTCAGTATTATATTTGATTGTATATACATATGCCAGATTTGAATGTGTGGGCCCTACATGGACCTGAAGAAAATGTCCCTGAAGAATGATAACAACATCCAAGATCGTCAAAACGAAGGGTTAAAGGCTTCTTTTGGCATGCACCTACACATGGTATACTTATAGACACAGAGACATACAAATAAAAATAATTTGTAAAATAGCTGTGCTATTCAAAAATGTTTGAGAGCACTGTTAATATATAATGTGTGAATGTAGGTCCCAAAACTCTTAGCACAAATTTTGCATGAAAAGTGTCATAAAATCAAATGTTGAAGGATCTCTCAGGCTAGGAGTCAGATGCAGTATCTTCTAGCAGGACCTAGCTCTGGATTGGGATGACTTGAAAGTATCCTTTTCCCCAAATGCCAGTGGTTCTGCATCTTCGATTGACTTTATCTGCTTAAGCACACTGGCAAGGTATAGACAAATTGTCTAAACCTTTAAGAAAGTGTGGAAATGTCAATATGTGTATATAATATTTAGATTTAAAAATAAATGCATGAATTCTATGAAGTCCATGGGATACTAGTTAGACCACGTCCCTAAACCCTGTGCATTGATAGATGAAAGACAAGAGACACTGTGAACAAGAGCTGTGGCAACATTAAGAAGAAACAAGCCCCAGTACACACCATCTCCAGATATTTGGGAGAGAGAAAGAAGAAAAGCATTCTTGCCCTTTTTACCTATAGCTTCTAAGAAGAAAGGATTGCAGTGGCTTTGCTTGGTTATCTCATATTACTTTATTTTCTTGTGCTGCTAAGACAGGCTCACACTATAGAAAGCACAGTTGGCTCTTTCAGAATAATAGGGAATGCTCTACCCCAGAAGGATTCAAGGTAGTATGTAAAAAAAATCACTAATTGTTTTTTTGTTTTATTTTTAATTATATATACATATATAATGCATATCACACACACACACACACACACTCACACACACACACACACACACACACATACAAGTACAGATGCTAGAATGGCCAGAGCTGTACAATCCCTCTGGAACTGGAGTTATAAGAGATTATAAGCACTCACAACCACCCAACAATCTCTCTAGCTGGAAGTGTTTACATTCAAGAAACTCTACATTCAAAATTTTAAGATGCCTTCTGATAGGTAGTAAAGTTTGAGCTTATAAGTCAGTGTTCAGGGTAGACTTGAGACACATAGAAACAGCATACCCCYTACTGTGTGAAATGAACTGTGATCCTGTGGTTTCAGCTTCTAAACCATAAAGATGTCACTATCCATAGCATCTCTCATCAGTTCCCATCACACAAAACCACAGCCTTTGGAGTGACTGCTCATTATTCAATAAATCAATTGTTTCCTTGAACGAGAGAAGCTAGAACTTAGTGTGCATGCCTGCRAAATGTACCCTACCTCTTAAGATGGAGTTGAGGTTGATGTCATAGCAGAAATCTTTGTTAATATATTCTTCATAGCAACACCTTCAAAAAAGAAGTGATTTGTAGAAACACTGAAAACACTACTATCCTATGTTCTGGGACTAATACCATCCATTATTCTTTTGTTTTCCTTATCAAAAATAGATAATCATGGCTACAGAGAGAGTTAATTAAGTTTCCAGCTCCAGAAATAGACTCTTGGGATTTGGTAAATACTCAGACTTAGAAGAGGCACCTTGAGTGTCACTGGGAAATACTCTTCTTTGAAATCTTGCAGAGTTAAATAAAGGAGAAAGGTGCAGAGGAAGGAAAGAAAACATTTTCTTCAGAACTGATTTACTGTGTCTGTGTTCAGTCCAATGTTTGTGCATGTTTAATGCACACACACAGCTTGATGGAAAAAGCTCATACTTTTTGTTTTGCAGTGTTTGGGTGTGAGTCAAAAGGAAACATGTGTTTCCATTCTGTTTCTTGCAGCTAGCTCAGTCAAGCAAAGAGAAACAAACCCAATGCATACCTCCTTAATACTGAAAAATATAAGTGACGGGCAAGGAAGGAGGGACAGTTACTAGATCAGTAGTGTGGTATCCCTTCTGCCGGGCGAAGAAAACGGGAAGGAAATGATGCTGTTTATTCCTTGATTGGTTGGGGCTTCATTTGATTGGTTTGGAATTTGGTCTCACCTTCTGTCAGTGTTGCTTGCATGACTTCAGCCTGTGGTTGGTTTTGATTTTATTTCGCTTAAAGTTGAACTTCACATGCTAGGCAAGCATTCTGCATTCGAGCTACATTTCCAGCCCCACCCCACCTCACTGGCAGTTTTCTATCTGTGAAATACAGRTGACTATTCAGACAAAAATCCATACAACTGCAAACTAGAATCTTAGGGATGTCCCTGTGATTTTTACAGAACACGGAGGTGGATTTAATGGCACATGCTATTTTCCTTCTTGTCACACTCGCAATGAAAGCAAACTACTGTGGTTCTTACAGATTAGTGATGGAGCCAGCCAGTGATAGAGCTASCTAGTGACTTTTTTKGGGGGCTTTTGTTCGTTTGTCTTCACTGTAAGTCCAGAAAATTCTTAGCTGGCAGTTTGAGAATTAGAAAATATAAATGTTGAAATGAAAGTTGAATGGAGTCTCCTAAACTCGTAACTGGTTAACRAAGGAAGCACATGCGATATCACATTGTCACAAAGGACTTCAAACTCAGGCTGTGGATTCACCCACTAGAACTTACGCTCCTTAAGGACGGGAGTTCAGGTCATTTGTCTTGCTCATTTTTGAATCCCAAGCTCTTTGAACAATGCCAGTCACAGCTAGAGCTCACTGAAGCACTGACCTGTCATTTGGGTTCAGTAAAATAAGTGACTAATGTCTTCTGTATGACCAGTTTTCAGTTGTCAATTTGTTTCCCTCCAACTTGCCTGTGACTGAACCTAAATTTGTCCTGTTATCTTCCTTGATAGAGATTTCATCTTGGACTCAGATTCTGGGGGACTTTTGAATTGTTTGCAAAGGAAAACACATGCTTTGTGGATCATTCACCATGGATTCATGGTGTTTTAGAAAAGTACGTCATTTATACGTCACATGAAAATTCATTTTCGGTTTCCACAGTTCAGTACTGAATTTGAACTTTGATGTCTCTAGCTCAGCAACACACCCCGCTGATCTAAGAAGCAAACATGAAAGCCTGTTAACCTTAGGAATTAGGCATTCAGTCAGGAGCAAATTAAACAGAATTTGCTCCCACTTCAATAAATGTGATTTGCCCTACGAAGGCCTACCTTTCAAGCTTCGACTACCATCTGCTACTAGATATTAGAAGCTAACAGAGCAGAGAGCAACAAGCCATGGCTGCTATGAAGATACCAGTGTCTGGCTTAAATATGGAAATATAGAAAATTAAATACTGACTACAGAGAGACTAAATGTGTTTCTTCATTATTTGAGATTATTTAGCGTCTTCTAGCAAGTATATCTGAAGACTTCTATTATGGCATTTATCATCCACTGGGATATGAAATTGGAGTTGGACAACAGTTTCTGTGCAGATGTATAAAGTTTGAAAGGATTTATTTTGTAATTTGGGGACTAAGGTTACTTCTAAAGCTCTTCATCCCCCGTATCGTATTTAGAACCTCTGATTTGGCTCCCTGTGTCACATACGAGTATTAAAGCCACCTGAGACTAGGTTGGGTGTATTAATATCACTTTTAAAAACAGAAAAGAAATGCTGGGAAGTAAACAGGTGTCAGATAAAATAACACCTTTCTTTTCTGAGTATAAAAACTGTGTCGGGGCTGGAGAGATGGATCAGCTGGGAAAGGCACTTGGTATAGGAGCCGGGGACACCTGAGTTTGAATCCCAGAGCACATGTAAAAGTGTGTGTGGTGGGGAGAGAATTAAGTCCACAAATCTGTCCTTTGATCTCTCAACACATGCCTATCTCACAGTACACAGACACATAGACAGAAACAGACAGACAGACAGACAGACAGACAAACAGACACACATTCTTTAGCAGCTCTACATTCTACATTCATCAAAACTATACTATATTTCTTCAGTTTGGTGTAGTACTGGGGCTCAAACCAATACAAGCTAGAAAACCACTTTACTTTTCAGCTCTACCCTAACTTCCCTGCTCAATATTTTTGTCAGAATTTACTTAAATAAATATCATAGATCCTGCTAAATTTACTAAGTCTTACCTCTGTTACCTACAAGCTCTCTTAAATTGAAGACTAATTGTAAAAAAAAATAAAAAAGCACAGTGTACTTCTATATGTATCATTAAAGTCAAAATGGCAATCTTTACATTTTCTTTTCTTCTTTTAGCACTTTCAACAGGTTGGTCACCTAAATCTTGGAACTTTAATACATTGTTGTAGGAAATGGAGCTAGTCCTGTCTACTTAATTGTGCTGTGGAGATTAAATGAGCTGATACAGGGGAGACGACTAGCACATTTCCTAGACAATATATAAAACACCAAATCTAGACACGATTACAAAAACTATGCAGGCCATCAGAGGATAGGGGGTTCTTAACCCCGAACAACCAATGCTAAAGTTGTTTTCAAAAACTTTTACTCAGCTATGTATAGTAGTTTATATTTAACAAAGAGGTAGGTAATTTTATCACCATCAGGGGAATCTGTAGCTATCCAAGCTAAGATAATGACAAGGGTAATTAAATTCTCTGCCTCATTGCACACCGTTTTGGACGTTCGGGAATTTGTTCCTTAGGGGATGACAATAAATTCAAACAGTCCTCCCACAAATGAGACTCCAAAGGATGAAGCGCRAAGTTGGAGGGAGCATCTAACAAGAATAGCATCCGAGGGTCATGGGGTCAACAGTTGGACCACTTAACTGTTTGCTTGTATCCCACCTGCTGCTCCCCTCATTGCCAAAGGCTGTGAAAGAGAAATATTCTCCATAGATTCTCWTGTTTGAACGACTTGTCCTCAGCTGAYGATGCTAATTGGAGAAGTTGTGGAATTTTATGGGGGTGGAGCCTTGCCATGGGAAGGAAGTCACTGGGAGCAGGCTTTGTGCCTTTATGTACTGGCCAGACTTCCTATTCACTCTCTCTATTCTGACAGCAGATGCAATGTGACTCTTCCTGTTCCTGCTTGCTAKGATGCCCCTGCCTGCTGCCRTGTCACCCCTGCCTAAATGGACTGTATCCCCTAAAACTGAAAGAGAAATTAAACCTTTCCTCTGAGATGTTCCTGTCCAGTACTTGATCACAGTGTTGAGCAAGTAAGTAAAACACTGTTTTTTTTTCCTTAGAAGAGAAAGGAGACTATTTGTAGAACATCAAAGCATTTAACAGGAGAAACCCATCACTTTGTAAAACAAATATACACTAATTTAAAAAAGAAACCTAGTTTAATCACATTAACTTGTCTTTGTTATTCTTTACTGGTCCTCAATTATAGTCATTTTAACAATGAGGATCTCTCTCTCTCCTCTCTCTCTCTCTCTCTCTCTCTCTCTCTCTCTCTCTCTCTCTCTCTCTCTCTCTCCTTTCTTTCTTTTTAAAGGTAGTAGGCAAGCCAGTRTTATCATGAAAACCAGTTCAATAGTTCTGTGAGATAGCTCAATGGGTAAAGATGCTTGCCGCCAAGTCTGAGGGTCTGCATGCACCATTCCCCTGCCCAAGTAAATAAATGAAAGTTTTAAAAATATTTTTAAAAGAAAAGCAATTATGCTCATTTTGTAAGCAGAGACATAAGTGTATTCTCTCATTTGTCATTTATATAATCCTATGAAGATACTATCTATATTCCCACTATTTGTGGAGAGCAATTGCAACATCATGGTGACAATAAAAATAGGTGTTGTATCCTCTGGCTCTACTGTAGTAGCATCCATGAGAAACAGCAAAGCAAGAATAAAAATAATGGTGATAGGGCAGGAATGACCAAATTTATATGTTCATAACTATTAATCAGGACAAAAAGATATCACACATTAGGGAGATGTGAGTACAAGGTATASAAAGCCAGATCTGCTTCTACATATGTTTGAAAACCTCTTCCAATTTCACTGACTYCTGTAATAATTCCCTATCTGGGTTATCCTATGCCTCTAGCATTTTCTTCTCAGCTCCCCTCTCTTTTCTCTCTGTTTATAAATTTGCTTATGTCTTTGCCAGGTTYGCACTCATTTACTTTCCTGGAGATTGCAGCAACTCCCAAAGCTTCAGTGGCCATTGAGGGCTGAGCTATTCCTGGTTCTGACATCATCCATGATATTTCACATGAATTCYCCACATATTTTTAATTTGATATTGCAAAGGGTTGGCTTTTGGATCTCTTGTGTTTTACATCACCTGAGTTAAACACCGATCATAATGTTTTTTATGGATGCCATGGTTGGCTGTTTGTTGATGATGACCAACTTTCCTCATTCTATATATTTTTCATTGTTCTCCCTTGTTGGAGAGCAGCTGAAATACCCTTTGCTCTCACATTCATTTCCTTCCTATGACCAGTAACATCTAGTAAGACTCTAGTAAGTCTTTCTTGGCTCTCTGAGGCAATACTGTATATTTACTATGAGTCTATTAACAATCTAGTTTCTTTCCACAAGTCCAAACTATCTTCTCAAAACTGTGATTTATACATCTGAGATTTGACTATATGTATGCATGTTATATTAAAGAAAGCAAAAGCAAAAGCAATTGTGGAGGGAAGAAGTCTGTGAGGGAAAAGGAAAGATAGATAAATAGAGGCATGGATATCAATGATATATGATAATATATAGTGTGTGTGCATGTATGTATGTATGTGTGTATGTGTAATTGCCACAATGAAACAAACTTTTGGTAATTTTTCTTTTCTTTTCTTTCTTTTATTAAATATTTTCTTTATTTGCATTTCAAATGTTATCCCCTTCCCTGGTCCCCAACCCCAGAATCCCCCTATCCCATCCCCCTCCCCRTTTCTATTCTAACTTTAAATTTTTATTTAAAAAGCAAACTGGGTACATCACCCACTACTCAAAGGCTTTCAATGTCTTCCCTTTGGGGAAGCMACCTACCATCAATTCATTGTGGAAATCCTTCAAGCTATATCTATAACATCCCTGGAAAGGAAACAAAAATAAACACAAAACATGCCTCCCATTATCCACTGTGGACCAAGTCCTGGCTCAGCATTCTAACACACATTCCTCTAAACCATGGCGATGGCCTGCAGGCAGCGTCATAATTAGCACCTGCACTTYAGTAAGCAATCAAGTGATTCAAACCCAGACTGTGGAGCTAGTTCCAAGCCCAGCTAGAACTAAATAAGATCCTATGTGTCTCTACAACACCAGCTTCTTTCTGCTCACCCCTACTGCCTGCCTCCTCTCACAGAACTCACTATACTCAAACAGACCTCAATAATTTGAAAACTGCCTACTGTACTACATTTTATTGGTTTTATACCCAAGTTAGCATCTTTATCTGGAATATTTGCCCAGGTCCCACCATGTGAAATTGGATCCACCTATGTGCATTTATACAAACTTTATCCCAGCACTCTTCTCCCTGTACTTGGCATACAGCTAATTGTGTGTTAAAATAGAATCATAGGAATAACTACAATTCTGGAGGTTAAACTTCATGTCTCCAACAATTCCAAATAAATTGCCTTTTAATAACTATGCRATGGATTAAAATGATCATGATGATGCTTTCTACTCTGAATCTTTCATTAGTAATATAATCATAATTAAGCATCAGGACTGGGTTTGAAAGCCCATTCCGCTGTTTATTGGCAGTACTTTCTGGGCAAAATTGTCTGGCTTCATTAAACAAGAGTCACCTCATTTGAAACATGAAGATATTAATAATGAGTGGCCCGATAAGAGAAATTAAACAAAATTCTTACTAAAGTCTTGTACTTTATATTTTATCCATCAGTATTGGTGSTCACAAGAACAATGAGAGTAACACAGTGTCTCTGCATAGTGCCTTCTCAACTAAATGTCAGCAACAACAACCATCTATCCATTAAACTAGCTGCCATGTTACAGAAAACAAAGCAAGAAATGTAAATGGAAGCACACAGGTTATCAGGAGAGTCAAATATTGACTATAATATGYAATTGCCCATCATCTGCTGTCATCCTGAGTTTGAAATGACCATGGGATGAAGGTTGGCTCAGATGGATCAACARGACCTATCCAAATGTTTTTAAGTGATTCTRGGTTTCAAAGGTGTCATCTCAGTCTGGGAAAGGCAGGTCTGACTGCCAGTAGTATCTTTGAGGCAAATTCAGTTCTACAGTTCTGTCAGCCATCTATCAGTGAAGCACTAACAAGCTAAAAACAACAGCAATGGAGGCAGCATCAGGACTGGAGAATATGATGCTGTGGAGTGGGAGGCTAATGAAGTTCCCCATCAATGCGCTGCGTTGCCATGCCTTCTGAATGCAGCCGGCGATCTAAAATCCATCATCTGTAGCTTCAGGGTGGCAATGAGTTATTGCTTTCCCAGTTGCACTGAACAATACCCCAGGAGTAATGACTAGTAAGTGTAAGCGGTGGGACAATGAGATAATTCATCTCCCTGGCGTGTCCAGCAGTGTTAACTCAGACTTGCCATTAAGGCACACCAGCTCCAGCATTCACTTGATGGCATCTGGAGTTAACCCAGCATATTGCGTTTTAGATTTCTATGCCTCCACTAGTCAAACTTGTTTGACTATGTATATTGATGACCTCAGTCACAAAGGATATA
>BDUI01007123.1:51547-62864 GCA_002335545.1 Apodemus speciosus
AGGGAGGGGAGAGGTCAGGAACATGTGGAGAGTGAAGGGGAGGGGAAGGGGAGAGAGGGGAAAAGGGGTTGGGGAGAGAGGGGAAAAGGGGTTAGGGAGCGAAGAAATCAGACAGGCAGAGAAAGTAAGAGGGTAAGTAAGAGAGTAAGGAGGTGTCAAACAGCCCCTTTTATAGCAAACCTACTTTGTTGTTGTCAGGTAGCTGTTGGGTAGAACCTAGAAAGAATGCCAACAACAGCTATAAAATCTTTCTTTTTTATAGAGCTAGGTTAAAAAACTTATCTATGGAGGTGACGCTAGCTGAGATAACTACCAGCAGCAGATACGGAGACTGAAGTGAGGTGGCCACCCCCTGCAGACAGGTAGGATTTCCAATGGAACGAGCAAGACATCAACCCACCCACAAAACCGTCAACTCAAAATTTGTCCTGTCTACAAGATGTGCAGGGATACAGATAGAGGAGAGACTGAGGGAATGACTAAGCAATAACTGCCCCAACTTCAGAATCATCCCATGTGAGAGAGCTAACCCCTGCTACTAGTAATAATAATCTGCCATGTTTGCCAACAGGAGCCTGGCATAACTGTCTCCTGAGAGGTTTCATCTAGCAGCTGATGGAAACAGATACAGAGAGCCACAGTGAAATATCAGAGAAAGAGAGCCCAGAGAATCTTGTGAAAGAGTGGGAGATAGAATTGAGCAAGCCGGACAGGTCCAGGACACCACAAAGAGACCTATAGTTTCAACTAACCTTGGCCATGGAAGCTCACAGAGACTGAACCACCCATCAAAGTGCACACAGAGGCTGGACTTAGGTGCCCTACACATTTGTAGCAGATGTATAGTTTGGCCTTCCTGTAAATCCCCTAACAATCAGAATGGGGGTCTGTCTCTGATTCTGTTGTCTGTCATTGATTCCCTTTCCCTAACTGGAATTCCTGGTTGGACCTCAGTTTGGAACTCAGTGAGAGAGGATGTGCTTAGTCCTGCTGAGACTGGGTATCCTACAGTGGTRTGGTACCCAAGGGGGTCTTGAGTTTCTCTGAGTAGAAGGGGAAGAGTTAATGGGGAGATATTTATAGAAGTGAAACTGGGAGGAGAGGAAGGTGGCTGCTATCGGGATGTAAAGTGAATAAATAAATTAAGAAAATAAAAAGAAACAAAAATCCCACAATTATTTAGTCTTTAGTGATACAATCTCATCAAARAATCTAGTAGAAGGCTTTACTATCCAAATATTGTAGACACAGCAGCAGCTGCATCCAGGTCTAGGCCCTAGTTTCAAGTACTTAACACAAGAAACTCAGCTCTCTTGGACTTACTGTGATTCCTTGTAGACCCTTCCTCAGATTCTATTTAATACTTGCCTTATTTATTAGGATCCATTTTTCCACAGGGCCTGGAAAGATGACTGTGGTTAAGAGCATTTGCTGCTCTTTCAGAGGATATGAGTTTAGTTTTCAATAATCAGATCAGGCGTCTCACAACTACCTATAACTATTTCCAAGAGTTCATTGGAGGCATCATTCCAGGATGCCTCCAAAGGCATCTCCACATTACATATATATAATACACGCGTGTACACACACACACACACACACACACACACACAAATAAAATAAATCTTTTAAGAAATTCATTTTTTCAGTTTTAAGAGCAATTAGACAAAAGTGTCAGGTGATGCTTCTTTATGAGTCATTAGTTAGAGAGTCTCAGAGGGCTCCTGAAATCACACGAGTTTCTGCCATTCCTCTTGGTTTCCTACCATCATTAGCTGATAATATCCTATTGCTGAAAGCACTATACAGCTTGTATATGGGCTATATAGAAATCAAGTACCAGGCCGCCAGGCAAGATGTACTTACTTATGCACCAGTGGCATGGCTTTTATGGAGTAACCAACTGTTCTCTGAGTGTATTTGAGGCCTACTTCACAGAACGGAACCCAKGCTTGGTTCTGTAAATCTGGTTAAAACCCCAGGCCTTAGTTAAGTTGCTCTCAGCCTATGAATTATGGCCCCTTTGGGAGTAAAATGATCCTTTCACAGAGGTCACCCAAGGCCATAAGAAAACATRGATATTTACATTATGATTCATAACAGTAGCAAACTTATATTTATTAAGGAGCAACAAAAAATTTTATGGTTGGGGGTTACCACAAAATGAGGAACTGTATTAAAGGATTGCAGCATTAGAAAGGCTGAGAACCACTGCCTTAGGGAGTCCTTACTAGCGTTGTTTAGCTAAGGTGACATGGTAGCAAACTGTCACATATATATGTGATATATGATATATATATCATATATTATATATGTATATATAATGCATATTATATTGTAAATATTTGTACACACACACACACAAATGCTACTCTTGGCTTTAGTCAGAAGTGTTTTCCTTTACAAGGGAGTGGTTGCAAAAGCAGAGCATCATAGCTTCTCAATGTGCTGAGAATAAGCGATGGTGGGGCAACCATCTTTAAGCAGCACATTTTACAATCCTTTCCAAAGCATATAGGATATTTTGAAAGACTATGTTGAAAGCATATGTTGAAGTTCAGAGATGGGATATAATAGTCAGAAGATAGGGTGGAAAGCTGAGAAATGCTATCCTCTGGACATGATACAGCGAATGCAGTCATGGTTGAACATCAGTGGAATTTGYCTGTTSTGAGCCTACCCAAGCCTGAACCTGTCAATAGTCAATYACTGGTCAGAAAGGGCTGTCCGTGCTCCCTGCTGTACTGTTGGCTGCTGATGGATTTGGTGCAAGGTCAGTCATTGTTTTCAACTGTGAATCACAGCTGAATCTGCACGTCTCCATAGGACAGTTCCAAACCTTTGGTTACATAGAAGGCCCCAATTAAACTCAGAGGGTCACAACATACAACAAGAAGAAATGAATGTGAGAGGGAAACTTGTTGGGAGGAGGCAAGGGTAGGAGGGAGATAAGAGAGAGTGGGTGATAAGGATAATTAGAATGCATAATATATGAGCATGAAATTCTCAAAGAGCAAATTTAATAAAAGTTATTAAAAATACATTTTTTCCCTGCCATCTAGAATGGCTTCGCTAAAAACACCTCCCAAACCTGGATTTAAATTTAATATCTTATCTACCCCTCACCTTTTTTTTTTTTTTTTTTTTWYTTTTTYWTTTYTTTTTGGTAATGACTAAAGTCAAACACCGAAGATTATTTTGTTTCTAATCAGTTAACTGGTTAAATGGGTGACTGCTTTGTGTCAGGCAGTCCTTCAGCCCTGGCTAGGGAAGTAGTACATACAGGACAAGACTCTTCTTTCAGTTTATTTAAAAAGAGTTTTAGTTTTAGTTTTTATAGTTATGAAGTTTTTATTTTAACTTGACTTTTCTCCTTTTTTTCCCCTCTAAAGCAATGGCTTTAAAATTCATATCGTCAGGCTGTAATACCACTCATACCCATTGACCTGGGGACTCCAAGATTTTTCTCCTAATTGTTTGAAGATTTCAATAAGTGAATTGTGATAGCAGTTTGCATATTTTCCACCTTCAGTTGCTGGTGGGCTTAACAGCTCTAACATCTTTTTGTTACTGTCTTGATGTTTTTTTTTCTTTCTTTAATGAGTACTTCTACTAACCATCACCACAGACATTCTCTAAAATTATTTCAGCTCTAAGTTAATTATCTTTAATGTCAAGTTTTTGCTTTCTTCCTTCTYGTCCCATCAGTGCCATTTGACTTGATTAGTCCCTCTTTTTACATTCGTTTACTTCCTTTTCTTTGCTCCACTATTAATTGCTCAATTTTGCTCCTGATTTTCACAGTTCTTGGTTCCATCTTTAAAGCTTAACTCAAAGACGCTTTTCTTCTTCAGTTATACTGACTCTTAAGGGATTTCATCAATGTGTATAATTTTAACTCCAAACTCCAAATTGTTAAATGCTAAATGGTTATTTCCAGTTAGGACATTGGCTGGTTCTGTGATCATGTTTTTAGTTGATTATGTGGTAGGCATTTTTTGTTTGTTTCTTTGTTTGTTTGTTTTTTTGCTTTTTTGAGACAGGATTTCTCTGTGGAACTCACTTTGTAGACCAGACTGGCCTCGAACTCAGAAATCTGCCTGCCTCTGTCTCCCAAGTGCTGGGATTAAAGGCATGTGCCAACACTGCCTGGCCCTGTTAGGCATTTCAAACTCAGKGTGACTGAATGGAAACTGTTCACACACCCATTTCTGAACCCTTCCTGTATACCCAGTTTCCCATTTATCCCCCTATTAGCAAGGGACAATTCTCTGTTTTGTTTGTCTAGGACATGAGTACTTTTCATTATCACAGATACAAATTATAATCGATTTGGAAGTCATGTTGATTCTACTCTGAAAATAAATTTGGAATCTGCTTGTTTCTTCTTCCTTCCACCATTGCCATCTATTGTGAATCGTTGTCCTTTCTTACGTTAAAGCTACCTATAAGCAKTTGCAACGGGTCTTCTCACTGTCTCACATTTTCTGTGTCTGAGGAGATTGTGTAGTTTATTTGACTGGAGCCCCCAAATATCAGACCAATAAACAATATAGAAAACTCCCTTTTGTACACGTGAAACCATCAGATATTTATTAAAATAGTTTTAAAGGATGATATAAAGTTGGCTTCCTTGGAAAGGCAGATATATCTGTGAGGAGTTGTGGGACAGGGTGATTATGGTCAAGATACATTGTATGCAGTTACATTGGTTTTATATATAATACATATATTATATATATAATACATATNACGGACTGACATCCAGACTAGTATTCCCTCCCAAGATGCTACCGATATGGCCTCACCCAGGAAACTCACCCCTCCCCCAAATTTGCCTCTCTCTGAAGTGGTTATCGACTAGAGACACAATTTGCTAGGCAGTTTCTAAGCTGCATGCCCCACCAGCTGTGGCCTGTGTTTCTTGAGAAAACAACGGATCCAGAGAGAGCCAAGCCATGATTGGTCTGAGCAGGTCGGCTCTTATTTTCTTCTCTTGAATACACAACGTGGCTTTCAAGATCCCGGTTGTTAAAGAAATCCCCAAGCCATTCACACTCAGCGCGTCTCTTCCAAGTCTCATGTGCAGCCACCATTGGACGGTGGCCTCACGGCAGGACGATAATGCCGCAGGACGCATTTTTGAGATAATGACTGACTTTTTCCTCCCAGGGGTGTGCRTCTGTCTCCCGGATCCCCACCCCTCCCCCTATTCAGGCAGGCAGACTGCCGGATGTTCTCTGCCTCAAGGGAGAGGTGTGATAGGGAGAATGGGAAGACAAGCTTTGATGTCTGGACACGATTAAAATATTTATGAGAAGCATTTTGCGGGGGTGGGGGGTGAATAGGGCTTTTCTCCACCCATCCTCTATACCACAATAAATCCTCCAAAAAGATACAGGAAGGAGAAAGCAGGGAAGATGGGAGCTGAGAGCTGGTGGGTCCAGGCACAGCCCTGGATGTGAGAGGCTCACACCACGCGAGGAGAGCATGCTGACCACGAGCCTCTGGGAAGGTCATACCTGGTACCTACGCTCCATCTCCCAGCAGCAGCAGCAGCCCCGCCAGCTGTCTCTCCTGACGGGTTCATTATTAGCACCTCCTTCATTCACAACCAAACTGGCCTCTCCTCATCCAACCCCGTCCCACCCCACCCCCAAATGTCGCAAGACACCAAAGTCCTTATTAAAGAGAAAGTAAACAAGACCCTCAACCCCACAGCACCATCACCAACTCCCACGTACCTCCTGAAAAGAATCTCCAAGTCCCACTAAAACCACCAGCTGAATGAGGAGTGGATTCATCTCAGTCATAACAGGGCCTGCTTTAGCTGGAAGGCGGCCATGCACTCATTCTTACAACCCGGCCTTGCGCTCGGCCTCTTCACCAAGCCTGTCCTGGGTTAGAGAGGCAGGTACGTCCTCTGCCTTTTCTTTTACTGTTCCACATGTCAAATTGCCTTCTAATGAGTTTGTGTCTGTGATTGGAGAGGATCGCCGCGGGCTCACGTGCCTCACAGCGAGCAGAGCAAGCTGTTTGTGTCGTTAGGTTGGACTGTGCGTCCCGTTCTCTTTCTCAATTGAAGCTAGAATTGCTCATCTAAAACTGGTGCAGGGCAAGGAGCCCAGTCGCAAGGAGCAGAGCACCTGAGAGGACCAGATCAGTAAATCACCCATTAGTTCCCACACGCTCCTGGCCTGGCCTTCATTTCTCCTAGAGCTGTGGCTGACTSTGTTACCTCAGTCTTCCCACCTCCCAGGCTCAAGTTCCTGTCCCAACCCCTCCCCCAGCCCCATCCTGTTCTTTGTTATTTAAACAAGATTTAAGTTTGTCTGATCCAAACCCCCTCGATTTCCCATTGCTCTGCCTTAAAATCCGGACCTGAAATGACTGGATTAAGGTTGGGGGTCAGGGAATTGGGAACTTCTCACACTTCCTGTATCAGATMAATAAAATCTTTAATAGTTGGCTGATGAGATGGCTCAGCACTTAAAACTGTCTAAAGGCCTGAGTTCAGTTCCTGGAGCTCACGTGACGGAGGTAGAGCACTGACTCTCACAATTGTACTCTAACCTCCATGTGTGCACTGTCTCACACACTTACTCACAGGCTCGTTCTCTCTCTCTCTCTCTCTCTCTCTCTCTCTCTCTCTCTCTCTCTCACACACACACACACACACACACACACACACACACACACTGTAAAGGGCTGGAGGGATGGCTCAGTGGTTAAGAGCACTAACTGCTCTTCCGAAGGTCCTGAGTTCAATTCTCAGCAACCACATGGTGGCTCGCAACCATCTGTAATGAGATCTGATGCCGTCTTCTGGTGTGTTTGAAGACAGCGGCAGTGCACTCATATAAATAAGATAAATAAATCTTTAAAACAAAATAAATGTAAAAAACAAAATCTTTGTAAAGTACAATCTGGCGATGGCAGATTGTACACGCTCGCACACATCTTGCTTGACTTCATACATTCTAAAAAAAATCGCTAGGGCAAGAGAAATAATTAAAAAAAAACTATAACATGATAAGGAGACGAATAAAATGCTTCCTGGACCAGAGATTGGATTCCCAAACCCATGCAAACACTGTGTGGGCATGGTGGTCTGCCTGTAATTCCCTGAACAAGCTGGCAAACCAGGCTAGTCCTCATTGGAGAGCTCTGGATTCAACAGAGAGACTCTGAATCAGTGAATACGGTGGAGGGCAATCGAGGAAGCCTCTCCGTGTTAACCTCCATATCAGCATGCACACACATGACCCACACCTATGCATGTGCCTACATATATGCAAATGTGCATAAACATATCACATAAACATATCACACATGAAGGAAAGAAGGGTAATCAATTGAGGAAGACACTTAATATCAACCTATGGATCCCATGCACATGTGCACGCACCCATATGAACTATTAACTCTCCTACACACACACACATGTGGGTACACATGCACATGCGGGTACACATGCACGCATTCACATGCTTATAACATAAAAGTCAATTTAAAATAGAAACAAATGAGATTGTGTGTTCCTATCTGAAAATAGTGGACACACGGTAAGATACTCCTTCCCTTATACAATGAGACCCTGACCACACAGTAAGATACCCCTTCCCTTATAACATATAATGGGACCCGCCCCCAGCTTTGGTCTCTTACCCTGCAGTTTCATGAGCAAGCCCTTAGCAGAGTTTATTTATCTGTGAATTTTTATTTTTTACAAGTTGATCTTTATACCTGCTTACGTGTATTTTTCAACAATAGCAAACCATACAAATTAAAAATTTAAAACTTATTTATTTTATGTGAGTACACTGTCGCTGTCTTCAGACACACCAGAAGAGGGCATCAGATCCCATTACAGATGGTTGTGAGCCACCATGTGGTTGCTGGGAATTGAACTCNCAATAAATAATGAAAAAAGAAGCCATCAAATTGAAAAAGAAGAAAGAATGGATAATCTGRTAGGGTTTGGAAAGAGAAAAAGCAAAGGGTAAATGTTATCATAATACAACTTCAAAAAATAAAAGAAATTATTAGAAACAGGTGGTATGAAGTTCTCTAAGGAATAATATAAATTTAAAAAAAGAAAAAAATTTACCAAAAAAATCACTTTCTGTTTCAATCTTTTATTCCTAGTGATAGCTTGGTATTGTTAGAAGCACAGTTTCTTGGGAAGGTAGAAAATGCAGTTTTCCTAGGAGGTCAAGTGACCAGCTAACAATTAWAGGAAGATAGAACAAACATTGAACATCAGCCAAGCAGTCTCTGTAATATTCCATAAGATATTTATATAGCCAAATGCCAGAGCACACTTTTTCAAATTTTAAGCTCTCTATTCAAGTCCTTCAAAGGTCTTTGGCAGTCCCTGAGAATGCATATGCTCTGGACCCTAGCGGTCAGTATAATATCTTTTATGACTCTAGAGTTACTGTTTTCCATTCCTTCTTCTTGCCATTTCCTATGTAATTCAAGCCCTCTGATACCTTTTGGTCATCACATTGCCTGGAACACTCTTTGCCTATATTTTCACACATACTTTTTATTGGCTTAGCAGTGTTACCCAAAATCAAACTAAAAYTTCAAAATTTGTCCTTATTTCAAAGGAAGGTCTTTGCAGTCAGCTTTAAGAATAATTCTGTTAAGGATAATTTCATCCTGGGTTTGGAGGGCATTCTAAACCCACTGACTGGTATCCCTATGAAGAGATGACACAGAGAGATGCAGAGAAGTTCATGAGAATGGGAAGGCAAAGGTYGTGGTGGTGCTGTTAGGAGCTAAAGATTACTGAGTGCCTTCTGAAAATGGAAGACTGAATGTAGCCAACAGAGTGAATCCAGGCAATTTCAGGCTTATGGGTTTCAGGACTGCAAGAGAAGAAATTGATATGGTTGTGGTAATAGATGCAATGCCAGGCTCTTTCTTCATTCCTATCGATACTGTTCAAATAAGCCCAGATGAGCTAATTACTGATAGCTACCCATCTACACTCACTATTGCCTTGACCTGATTTGTTTCCCCCCAAACACTTATTATAATCTCATATATATTACAACTGATTTATTCTGTTTCATCTGAAGTGGGATATTGACTCTATTAGGACTTTGTCTATTTCTTTTCTGTTGTATTTCCCATGCCTAGAAGAGTGTGGGAACACACTAGGCACTCAATAAATGTCATAGTACAGTCATATCAATGATTGCAGTGTCCCACGGATTATGTTCCATAAATGATTACTGCATTTAGGATGAAGTATAGGAATGTCATGTTGATTTTCTTCRTTCTAAGTCAAGGGTAGACATCTATCTTACTGTCAATAAATGCTAAAATTTTCCCCTAGAAAGCAGTTTGGGTTGCCTTTGGTAGCAGGGTCTTTTCATCTGAATCAAGAGCATCCTCAGAGAATATAGGGATGATTTTTACTTAGAGAGCTTTATTTTTACGACATTAGTTTGAGATTGTYTCCTTCAACTATAGGAAGCTTCAGAAACCTTTCTCTACCATGTCTAAACCTCAAAAGGAATAGCCTTTTTATGTGCCTACAAGACAGCTGCCAAGCATCACCCTGAAGTTTCTGAGTGATTTGCCTCACTTTATTATGTTGCTTATTTATCACAAAATTAAATTTTTGGAGAGCTGAAAAAAATCAAGTTAATGATTTTGGCATTTTTGCTTTTTAGCAATTGTTAATATTTCTGTGTTTGCTGGGACCAGAGACTAGCATCAATTGTTTTGCTTTGTTTGTGGTGGAATAAAGCTGGAGATTTTTTTNCCAGAAGAGGGCATCAGATCCCATTACAGATGGTTGTGAGCCACCATGTGGTTGCTGGGAATTGAACTCAGGACCTCTGGAAGAGAAGTCAGTGCTCTTAACCGCTGAGTCATCTATCCAGCCCCACAAATTAAATTTTTTAAAAAGCAAACATGTGCGTAAAATGTTGGTAGACATGGACAGATTGCCATCTAATATAGCCCAATTCACACTCCCACCAGTGATATATGAATGTGGTGTCACCTGAGTGAAACCATCACCCACCAAGCGCTGTGGTACTTTTTTATATGACTTATAAAATATGATGTTTTGGTATAATTTTAATTTGGATTTCTTTTAGAATATATGAAGTCAAGCAAGATGTGCTTGAAAGAACACATTAGTCCCCAAGTGCCTGACTCCAAATTCCAGCCCAGCTGCTCATAAACTGTGCTAGCTAGCCATGTCAACTGAACCCAAGTTGGCGTCAACTGAAAAGAGGAAACCGCAATTGAGAAAATGGCTCCATTCAATTTGCCTGAGGTGCATTTTCCTAGTTGATGATTGACGTGGGAAGTGCTAGAGCACTCAGGCAGTGCCATCGGATGGCCTTGGGTTAGATAAGAAACCAGGCTGAGCAAGCCACAAGGAGAAAGTCAGTAAAAGTGCTTCTCCGTGACCTCTGCTTCAGTTCCTGCCTCCAGGTTCCTATCCTGCCCCAGTTCCTGCCCTGACTTCTCTTAGTGATGGATTGTGACAGAACTGTAAACCAAAATAAACCCTTTACCTTCCCCCACCCCGGGTTACTTTCGATCTTGCTGCTTTATTGCTTAATTACCAATAAAAAGCTAATTAAGACATTAGTTGACACCAGGTGTGGTGGCTCATCCCTTTAATTCCAGCACTCAGGAGGCAGAAGCAGATGGATCTCTGAGTTCAAGGCCAGCCTGGTCTACAGCACAAATTCCAGGACAGCAGGGCTACACAGAGAAATTGTATGTCAAAAAAGGATGGGGTGGGGGGCGAGGGAGGAGGGAGGCAGTTACTGAGCCATCTCCTTAATTTCTCAATGTCTTCTGTTTTTCATCAGTAAAATGAGTCACAATGAGGACAACCTTCTTCACACAGTTATTGTGAAAATTAACTGTGTGAACAGAGGTTAAAACACGGACGTGCTGATGATCTTTATTGTTCTTCAGGAAGTTAATGGCCACTGCATTTTCTTCTGTAAACCTTCCTTGTGTTATTGCTGGTACATCTCATTTAAGGTTTGTGTATGTCCTGTGTACCTGCGTGTGTGCCATAGCACATGTGTGAATTTTGGAGACCAACTTTCAGGAGTCAGTTCTCTCCTTCCACCTGGTGGCTCCCAGGGGTCAAACTCAGGTCATCAGGCTCGGTGGGAAGGTTCTTATCCACTGAACTCTCACCCTGACCCTTCTGTGAACTTTCTATTCATGCCCTTTGTATTATATATATGTATGTATGTGTATGTGTGTGTATATATATACATATATATTTACACTATATATATTGTATGTGTGCATTCATACATGC
>BDUI01007124.1:11960-27269 GCA_002335545.1 Apodemus speciosus
TTAAAAGAAGGACATGCCAATAGCTTCTTTTGCTAGTGGCTTTATTTATTTAATTACTTATGTTTTAGAGATCTATAGTGTGAAACACCAAATCTACTTAGTATAAGGAACTGAGAAGTAGAAATCAGGTTGASTAGGATGCTGAAAGGTGAAAAGCAACTTTTAGAAAATTTACCATTAGGAAGATCCCCCAATTTTTTTAATGCAAATCCTCACATTTCTGACAGATYCCTGAAGTCCACAGATCTGAACACAAAAAGAGAATATAGAGGATTTYAATGGCTGCTCACTACAATGAAGGTATAATTTAGAGCTTAAATAAAGGCAATTTAAATGTTTGTCAAAATAAACAAAAGCTTTTGTTTAGAGGAAGTTAACAGAATCCATGTATAAATTATCTTTTATAATTCCCAAGATGCGTAAGAATGGTACTAGACACAGATATGTGAATACAAACACAGAACCAAAGKAAGATACCCAGGATAGTTAGTAGAGGTAGCCCTTGTGTTAGAACCAGCAGACAAGGGCTTTAAGGCTGATAAACTCCTGTACCACATGGCATTTTGATCAATGGTGGCTTACATATACTAGAGTGATTCTGTATAGCCTAGGTATACGTGCAGTAGGCTTTTCCATCTAAATCTATGTGTATAGACCCTATGATGTTTATACAATGAGGAACTCTCACCTAGGGAAGACTTTTCACTCTATCTCATTGTTGAGTAATGCTTGCCTGGGTTAGACTTATGTTCACAGAGAGATTAAAAAATGAGCCCACAGTGGATAAGCACAKTCCATTTTTCCATGCTCACTTCATATTATATTCAGATTGTTCTTACTACATTTTCTCCTYACATAACATTGAAATGCAGATGGCACAAAAGTAGCTTGTCTAAATTCTTTACATAGCTACAATAGAGCTGAGAAGAAAAGTCCCGGCAATTTTATTCCTTAAGAAGAATTTTCCATAGAAGTTAAGAAGTAAGACTGCAAGTTGCTCAACCTTGGCTTAATCATCTGCTAGCCCTCTGAACTTTGTAGGCTATGCCTCTTTAAATCATTGCTGTGAGAATTATGCAACCAATGCTTGACATGTGGCAAGCACTTTGTAACATTGTTATCAGCATTCCCGCAGTTATCATTATCATCTTCGTTGTCATTGTGGTCACCATTATTGTCCCACCCCCTATTTTTAATGTAGACTTCTTCTTTGCTGATATATTTCTATCATTGCATTATTAATGGAGAACTCTATCCTAAAAGTCTGTTTTGTCATGCACTTATGCAACAAGAAGTTAAAGTATGTCATAAAGTCACTCTCTGTCAAAGTTCTGAAGCAATGTGGGATTTACTCAAGTTTAAGAGTTTATGCATTCCTGAACATGACCCACAGATGTATATGGCCAGGATTTCTTCTAATGTTGCATCTAAACAGCCCATTTTACTACTAAGTTGTTATTTGAAAATGTAAGAGAACCTTCTTCACATTAGGCTAAAATAGTCATCTTCAACCTTCTGTCCAGCCAGTCTCACTGTGACCTGCAGGGGGCAGGCTGGTCCACATTGCTTTATCAGAGACACTGCAAGCACTCGGATATGTTAGTGTTCTGTAGCCTTCTATAGCCAATATATCTACTGTCTTCTGTGACTGTTCGTGACATCTGTCGGAACAGCCATGGCCATTTCATTTGCTCATTAAATATATTTGAAGAGCTCCCATGTTTAGTACCAGGATAAAACTATAAACATTTGACCTTCACCTCAGTAAACACATCATCTTGYCCAAGAGACAGATAATATCACACAATATAAGAGCAATTGTGATAGACTTTTCAATTTTAGTAGATTTTGTCTTGACTTTCATTTAGAGTTTCCTCTTCCTCCTCCTCTTCCTTCTTCTCCTCTTTCCCCTCCTCTTCTTTGTCTTCTTCTTCCTCATCTAAGATAGGAATCATGTGGCATGGGTACAAATCTCTCCATACTGATAACAGTCCAAGTTCATAAACATTCATCGAAGTTTATTTCTTCTTATTATTATACATGTAGACTCAATATCTCCAGCCTTAGATATAAAAAAATTGCATAGAGATAAATTACAGCTTGTTTTGAAGAAGAATTAATGTCACTTAGAATACTGCACATGAGATTTTTTTCAGAACTGATGAGGTTCTTGTTACTGGCAACATTCAAATAGAATTTGGAAAACAGTGTAAATGCCACCAAATGGAATAACTGGCTTATGGTAGACACTCTGTGCATATTTATAGAAGGGAGGGAGGAAAGGATGGAAAAAAGGAAACGTAGGAGGAGAATTTTATAAATTCCCTCAAAAGTAGTGAGCACCTACTTTGTCCTTAGCTCTATTTTGATGAAACGGAGCCTCTAATTTGTATGATTTATACCCTAGTGAGAAAGACATACATACATAAAAGCATTTAATGACTGTGATTAAATGTACAAAGCACACAGTCTAAGACTTTTAGTAATACCTGAAACTACGATTAGGTTAGTGCCAAACATATGTGTGTGATACATTTTCCTATTTGAGGATACATATAATGACATATGGTTTATAAATTAGACACATTAAGAGGTTAAGTACTGGGCCTGGWGAGATGATTCTGTAGTTAAGAGCTCTTGCTTCTCTTGCAAACCCTTAGGTTTGGTTCCCAGCAACCCATGACATCTCACAATCACCTATAACTCCAGTTCCAGGGGATTCAATACCCTCCATTGACCTCTTACTTCTCTTGCAAATAAGTAAGAATTTCTCTGCAGTTAAGAGCTCTTACTTCTCTTGCAAAATCTTAGGTTTGGTTCTCAGAAACCCGTGGCATCTCACAATCACCTATAACTCCAATTCCAAGAGATTCAACACGCTCCGTTGAACTTTTTGTGCTCTTGAACATATGTAATACATATACACATACTCATGCACATAAAATAAAATTCTAACAATGTGTTAAATAAAATACCAACTCTATCTGAGACTAATAGTTCATGTCAGACCCTTGCCTGCTCTGCTCTAATGAAGATACCATCTCCAAATCCATCCTAGAGAACCCGCTGCACTCAGAGCAGTTGGTAAGAACACCCTACCACCTCTGGAGCCCCAGAGCTGCTTTTGGGGGCCCAACCTCCCGAATACCTCTCTCCTTCCATTAGTTTCACCCCTTCTACCTCTGCAGTCCCTCCACAGGAGTGCTGAGAGGCCTGAAAGCATAGGTAGGAACAYCTCTGCTGCTCAGAGGAACCCATCCAGAACCCTCAGGCAGGAGCCTTCTGGTTTCTGTCTCTGTCTGGGGACTAGCCACTGCCACAGTGCACCATATCCAGGTGGCACAAGGAGATAGC
Organism: Apodemus speciosus; assembly: GCA_002335545.1. Taxonomy (NCBI): domain Eukaryota; kingdom Metazoa; phylum Chordata; class Mammalia; order Rodentia; family Muridae; genus Apodemus; species Apodemus speciosus. Next base: position 15,315 of record BDUI01007124.1, read on the forward strand.
TAACCTCCCGGGACTATGGAGAGGCCCGAGAGCACAGAGCTGATCCTSGGTCACAGAGTAACATACACAAATACCTCCACAAGAGAACTAGTCTCCCAGGAGTACCTACATACCTGTGTGTGCAGAGAGAACAGGAATTCCAGGAGTACAGATACACAGGCTTGCAGGACAGATAAACCACAATCAGAGACAGCAAGACCAGCTAACACCAGAGATGACCAGATGGCAAAAGGCAAACACAAGAATATTACCAACAGAAACCAAGGCAACATGGCACTATCCAAACCCAGTTCTCCCATAACAGCAAGTCCTGGATACCTCAACACATCAGAAAAGCAAGATCTGGATTTAAAATCACATCTTATAATGTTGATAGAGAACTCCAGGAAGGACATAAATAACTCCCTTAAAGAAATACAGGAAAACATGGGTCGACAGGTCGAAGCCCTTAAAGAAGAAACACAAAAATCACTTACAGAAATACAGGAGAACATGTGCCAACAGGTAGAAGTCCTTAAAGAGGAAACACAAAAATCCCTTATAGAAATACAGGAGAACATGGGTCAATATGTAGAAGCCCTTAAAGAGGTAACACAAAAGTCCCTTAAAGAATTACAGGAGAACACACACAATTTCCTTTTCTCTCAAACAACCTTAGTGGATGGTTTAGTTTTTACTAAAGTACTTTGTGTTTCAAGCTCTGTGTATTATATTCTCTGTTCTATCCAAGTTGCTACTCATACAATTCAGAAATGTGACTAAGTGAAGAAAGGTTTTCCTGAGCATTGGTGCTGACACAGGATACCTGCTGTTTTATAGCTACAATGGCTGATAACATATACAATGTGAATGCTCTGGAGCAGGGCTTGGACTTGAGTTCCAGTTGATGCTGATTTATGCAGTGTGCATGCTATTCAGTATGACATACAGTTCAAAATGTGTAAATTTGTTTCTTAATAGTTTTGTAGTACGATGGTTCATTGGTACCTAGAATGCAGAAAGGAAAATTGTGTCCAAAAATGGGATTGGCCGGAGTGTTATCTCCTTAAATTCTAGAAAGAAAAAGCTAAATCATGCATAGTGGTCACATGCTGGTCTGAAATATCAGGGGTAATTTCTTTTTGTTTTATTTGTGTATTTTTTTTTATTATTTTCTATATTCTTTGTTTACATTTCAAATGATTTTTCCCTTTCCTGGTTCCCCCTCCCCATAAGTCCCATAAGCCCTTTTCCCTCAAGGGTGATTTCTAACCTGTCAGGATATGAGGCTGCTTCAGGTGATGCAAGCAAATGGAGGTACTATGGCTAGAGAGCAGTTCTAGGCCCCTTGGAGGGGCAGGAAACCACTCTTTGAAACTCTGAGAAAGAAGTGTGGAGAGACACCACATGCAGAGCATCGAAGGTCATGGTGAGCCTTTGGTTCTCATTCTAGGAATATTGGGCAACATTGTAGGGCTCAAATTCAGGGCAGTGCATGCTGGAATTTGCTTTATAAAACATCATTTTGACTGACTTGTAGGAAGTCACCTGGAGAAAGGCTAGGGTCAGAGATAGCTTTGAGCAGGGCAGCATTTAGCTAGACCATAGGATCACAGAACAGGGGCGATGGGAAGGGAGCATGAAGAGAGATATAAGAAAGGAGATGAAGGGCAGGTGGTGGATTTGGAAGATTTATAAGATACAGCGAATAAGAGCCCGAGATTATGCCCAGTCATGGGTGTAGAGGGAAGGCTTCATTTTTGGTAGTGTGAGTGGGAGGCTGTTGTTTGAGTTCTAATGGGAAAATATTAATAAGCATCTGTTAATTCCAGATAGGATACCCTGTGGACAGGCCAAAGAAATAATTCTACACAAGGCTAGCTTAGTGAAACCTATAATTTATCAAAGTTAATTTACAGAAATATGGATGAATCGAAGACAGCTGCATCAGAGTAAAGTCCATTGCAGTAAGAGTGAGAAATCACAAAATCTGTATCTCTACAACTCCATGTACAGCTTGTAGGTAGCATCACTGAANTAAGTCCCATAAGCCCTTTTCCCTCAAGGGTGATTTCTAACCTGTCAGGATATGAGGCTGCTTCAGGTGATGCAAGCAAATGGAGGTACTATGGCTAGAGAGCAGTTCTAGGCCCCTTGGAGGGGCAGGAAACCACTCTTTGAAACTCTGAGAAAGAAGTGTGGAGAGACACCACATGCAGAGCATCGAAGGTCATGGTGAGCCTTTGGTTCTCATTCTAGGAATATTGGGCAACATTGTAGGGCTCAAATTCAGGGCAGTGCATGCTGGAATTTGCTTTATAAAACATCATTTTGACTGACTTGTAGGAAGTCACCTGGAGAAAGGCTAGGGTCAGAGATAGCTTTGAGCAGGGCAGCATTTAGCTAGACCATAGGATCACAGAACAGGGGCGATGGGAAGGGAGCATGAAGAGAGATATAAGAAAGGAGATGAAGGGCAGGTGGTGGATTTGGAAGATTTATAAGATACAGCGAATAAGAGCCCGAGATTATGCCCAGTCATGGGTGTAGAGGGAAGGCTTCATTTTTGGTAGTGTGAGTGGGAGGCTGTTGTTTGAGTTCTAATGGGAAAATATTAATAAGCATCTGTTAATTCCAGATAGGATACCCTGTGGACAGGCCAAAGAAATAATTCTACACAAGGCTAGCTTAGTGAAACCTATAATTTATCAAAGTTAATTTACAGAAATATGGATGAATCGAAGACAGCTGCATCAGAGTAAAGTCCATTGCAGTAAGAGTGAGAAATCACAAAATCTGTATCTCTACAACTCCATGTACAGCTTGTAGGTAGCATCACTGAAKGTAGCCTCCCTTTTTTCTGGTATTATTTAGTGCTTTTATAGCATTGTGAAGAATGCTAGTTACCCTTGTAAGTTTCAGGAATTTCCTGAGCCTTGTAGGTTATGTGTACTGTTTAGGCCCATGAGCCTCCCTCCCTACTTCCAAGAAATTATTACAAACTCAGGGGAAATAACTTCACATAGGTAGTTAGTGGTGTTTCCAGCATCAGGAAACAGTGGCTATAGGTTCATAGAACACTCTATATTCCTGCTTGGGGCATGTTGATTTTTAGATTTGTTGAATTAGAGATCATACATTGTGTTAGATGTCTGGTGTATTTTATTTCATTTAATTCTCATAAGTATCTTGCATGTTATAATAGTTTTATAATCTGACAATAGAGAAATAAAAATACCAAAAAATATTGAGAATTTATGCTGACGTTTTCCAGCAGAATTCTAAGTCTTTGCTATTCCAAGTGTATATTTCTTACAGAACATTTAAAACTTCTGAATAGAAAGACTTTTGTTGATAGTAGGAGACATTATTTCAAACAGAGTTGTACTGCCCTTGATTCCTTCTTCCTCCATCTTTCCAGAGATGCGTGGAGAGACTGACACTTGAAGCTTCATCAAGACAGTCCTGGTTATTTGGCATTACTCTTTATACAACCACAGTAAAATCATTCTGTGAATTCATCAGCCAGTAAACAGATGAGTGACAGCAGAGCTCCTGAATGTGTGGCCTATCAAACCAGTTGGAACATCCTGTAAGAACTTCATCATTCGCTCTCAGAGATTACTCTGGTAAACTGCATGTAGCTGTCACCTAGGGTAGTGGCACTCTGTGGTGATGAGGCTGTGGCAACTCTGAGAATGCTGCATGTTCGAGATGCCACACATCTTTTGACATGAGGGCAGTGACACTGGCAAGAATGGCAGAACTGAAAATAGAAGCAAGTCAGGAACATGTCTTGCTAGTTGTGACTCTTCCCCCATCTGTCAGCAGACTTCTGTGGCAGAGGTGTGATACACTCACTGGTCAGTTTTATGTAAACTTGGAGCAGTCATMTGGGAAGATGGAACCTCAACTCCAAAAATGTTTCCTGCCGGATGGGCATGTAGGAAAGTCTTTGGTTGATGATTGATATGATTGTGGGAGGTGCCACACCTGAGCAGGTGGCCTTCCCATATATTAAAGCAAATAAAGCAGACGGTGAGAGCAAGTCAGGAAGCAATATTCCTTTCTGGCCTCTGTTTTGGTTCCTGTCTTGAGGCTTGTTCTTTGAGTTCATGCTCTGACTACAACCTGTGAAGTGAAACAAGTCAGGAACATGTCTTGCTACCTCTTTCCTCCCCAAGATAGATAAGGGTTGCGAATATATGGAAAGTAGGTGGTGATGAGTATCCTTAATATCATAGCTACTATGGTGTTAAGGCTTTGATTGTATTTTCTCACTTAATTATTAAAATAATTCAGCAGGGTTGGCATCATCCTGTTTGCCAGATAAGGGACCTGACCATCATGTTTTTAGTTCAGTACTAGCATAAATATGTACATTCTATAGACTGATAGTCTATGAAGACTTCTAAGATATTTAAAATTTGTATTAACCTTCTATAGTTGCCTACGAAAATATGAACTTTTTGATTAGATATGGGTGAAGGGTTGGAGAGATGGTTTAATAGGTAAAAGCACTTCCTGAAAAGGCATGAAGATCTGTGTTCAAATTCCCAGAACCCATGATAAAAAGTCAAACATCCCTGCCATCCAGCACTGGATGGGGAAGGCAGCGAAGAGATGACCATTTCTAGCCACCAGCATCGCCCCAGGTTCAATGAGCAACCTGTCTCAATAAAATAAAGAACAGCGTGCCTAATGTCCTACTCCTCTGACCTCTGTATATTGTATGGATGTGAACACACACACACACACACACACACACACACACACACACACAGAGAGAGAGAGAGAGAGAGAGAGAGAGAGAGGGGGGGGGATTGGAATTGGAATGTAGAAAAACCTTAATTTTTTTCTCAAAATTTTATGTTTTTAAAAATACTGTGATCTTTAGACCCAAAACAGGTTGAAAATAGGTTTCAATATTCTCTTTCTTTGGGAGATTAAATAAGGTACATGCCATTTTTCAGGTTAAACTTCCTTCTGTAAAATGAATATCCAAATATCCACCTTAGATAGAGAGAAATACCTTGAAGGAGTACTTTGAAAAAGATTAAAATTAAATGAAAAGAACAACAATTACACAAAGTTGTATCTGGCAAAGAGCTCAGAGAATCAGGAACAATACTGATAGTTGATTTTTTCACCCACTTCAACAGCAGGCACATGCTAGTCCTGAGTAGAGAGAGTTCTTTAGTCATTGTAATTCAAAGAGAGGGCAGAAGAAAGTCTGCAAGATTGAAGCCTGACAGCTTATGAGATCTATGAACTTGGATAAGATGTAAGATCTCTTATTTTCTCTCATCTTTGAAACTTAGAAAATRAGGCATTCCTCAAGGCCTGTTCCAAATATTTCAGTTATAATATGTTTTAAATTTTTTATGGAGTACACAGTGGTATTTCAACACATGTATTTTGCTTGATGAATAGTTGGCTGAATCAGAAGCAGGAATTGGAGAAAAATTCCAATTCTTTTTCCCATGTTTATTCCCACTAATATAGATCCAAGTTTCTTATTCAAGAAATTGCTGTGCTTTTTCATTTGCATAATTGTAGCAAAATTCCAAACCAGAACCCAAACAACACATGCAAAAATGAACTCTAATTGGTCTCTCCGTATCGTGGACCATAGAATTCCAACTTAGTGCCCTYTCTGCAGAGAGCTGCAAACCTTCCATAAATCTTCTCATTCATGCCSTGTGATATTGATGAAGGCTGTGTTTAAATGATGATATTAAATGGGGTTAGAAATTTTAGTGTGTGCTGGAAAGAGGAATGTTGTACAGAATGTGAGGACCTTAAGACATCTTAAATGCRTATCTTAACTGAGCAGTTTTTTGGTTATCAGTTACCCAGCGGGGTGCCTGCCAAATATAGTATGGGGTCTTAGTCCCATCATCCATATGATGGGGGTACCATCTGGCCTCATAGAAAAAGACAGTCTGTAAGCTGTCTTAAGTGTAGCTGAATTAATTCATCAGTGAATATATTATTATAACCAATAATTGCAATTCAGATCAGAAGTGAAGTGACCATGGGTTTGAAAGTTTTATCAGTTCAGTGAGAATGTTTAAGATAATTGGTTTTTAAATAAATGCATTATAGGCATATGAAAATAAATATGCCAAGTAATTCTCCTCCTTCTCCACCTCTTCTTCTTTTCCTCCTCTGTATCCTCTTCTTTGTCTTCTATTATTTTCTCCTCCCTCTCTGCCCTATTCTTCATGCAACAAACTGGAAATTGCTAAGCTACTTTTGCATTTCAAGCTAAATTCACAGTATCTATCCTTGCAACCAATATTTTTGCAAACATCTAGAGATACAACTCTGTAGAGTTTCTGCTGCTCTTGGTAAGCCGCATAACTTGGAGCTATAGAGAAGGCTCAGTGATTAACAGCACTGCCTTTTCTTCTGGAGGACCTGGTTCCATTCCCAGCACCCACATAGAAAAGATCTGAAACTCCAATTTCATGTAACTCTCTCTTGTCCTCTGTGAGTATGCATGTATGTGGTATAGTCATYYATACAGGCAAAACTTCTACACACATAAAATGAAAATAAAACAAATAAAGCTTAAAATRCACAGCTTTGCATTGATTGGCCTTCATAATCAGTTTTCAGAAAGATGACTAGTGATAAATGGGCACTTTATATCAGACTTGTTGCTCAATGTGATGAAATGATTTATTTGTTGGAACGAAATTGTAAGTGAAGTCTTGCAATGGTCTTTATGACATACTATCTGAGAAAAGTTCTGAATCTTATGCTTCAAATGTGGTAGGAGACTATATGTAGAAGTGTTTCAGTGTGTTTCAGAGTTCAGACAATTAATGACCCATGAACAGATGCTTTTTTTTTTTTTTGGTTTTGTTTTATCCCTGAGTGACTAAAATAAAGTTAAAATGAGAACATTATGGTATGTGGAATCTTTACAAAATTGCAATCCCAATGTCCAGCACTGCAGTGAATTTGATGCACAGCCGTACTCATTTGTTTACATACTGATTGTAGCTGAGTCCCAGCTCTGATACCAGATCAGAGTAGTTGGGACCAAAGTGATCTGGGCCCACAAAAATGAAAATATTTATTACCTGTCCCAAGTTCTCTTAACTCATGTCTCTCTCTGTGCTCCAGCATTTTTCTAGCCTGGACTCTTAGCTACAGACCTTCATATTCCTTTGTCTTCAACAACATTCAGGAGCCTGGGAGAATGTTCAGCTGGTTTCTACTATTGAATACCACCTTGTATCCTAACAATGCCTATGCCTAATGGTATTTGAATTCTGAACGTTTGGCTGTAAGCAACAGGATACCCAACTCATATTGAAATTTCCAAGTTGAGAATCTATTAACTTGGATAAGTGAACTAGAGGAAGTTCTTAAAGATGAAGACTAGTTTCGGACAAAAGGAGAAGATCAGAAAYTACCTTTTGCTCTGCCCTTTAACCTTTGCCCAGGTTGCCTGACCTACTCCCACTTCTCACAATACCTGCTGGTTCAACCCATTTGGCCTAAAAATGGAAGAGAAGAGAGACCATCTGACTCTTCAAAAGAAAGACTGTCCTCCACAATGATTCCAAGTGTCTTAGATTCTATTGCTCAGGTCCTCAGCCTAATAATATGGTGAAGAGACAGAACTACATTAGTTTTCCCAGACATGAGGCAACCTTAACACCTGCTTCATCTCTTCAGATTTCAGAGTACCTTAGAGCCATTTATCCCTTTGGTCAAAAGTTTGGTGAGTGCTCATTTAGTTAAGCAAATCATGGGTAGACAGGTATCAAAAATGTCCATACATCTGCCTTGTGGGAAGAATTCTGAAATTTTGTAGACTTGAGCTTTCTGCTAACATAATTTATCTCCTTTTCTTTTCCTACTTGATGTCTGGATCATAGCAAGCAGTATATATTTGTTCTCAACAACCACAACTACTTGACATGTTTCAGATTGTCATAGTCTGTTAAACGTATTGATTCCTATGCTGGAGGCAGGAAACCCTCTCACTGAAGAAAATGCTACTTTAAAGAATTTTTATGAGGTTTTAAACACCTAGTTTGTTGCTTTTCACAGGTGATTGTTAGTACTACATGGTTGCTTCTGTGGTCCTTCAATGTGCTGTTCATCTCTCTTCAAACAGTCAGTCTCTTGAACTTGGTAAGATGTAAAGGGCTGACCCAGGGTTGAGGATGGGGAGAAAGTCAGACACAGAGAAGAAATAACATCATCCCTTCTGTACTTTTCTCCAAACCAAAGAGGGGGAAATCTCATATTTTAGAGTGAGAGATTTCAAACAGACATGCCTAAGTGCTGTATTACAATTTTTATCTTACATCTAAGTGGCAAGGTCAAAATATCTGCCACTAAAAGACCTTTATGAGCTCTTATAGATATTCTTCCTGGTATCTCAGTACAGAATAGGATATAGGATAGTATATTTGCAATGTGGAGTATCAATGAAAATGCTCAATATAGATAACTAAGCTCAATACTATGGATTAAATTTACYGCTTGAGTACTGGCCTTAAAAAGAATTTAGAAAATAAGATAYAGTCTATGTTTTCATTTGTAACAAGTATCAATCTACCATGAGATTATCAGCCAAGTCATTGGTTGTCCTAAAAGGGAATAAGAGAGTTTTTGTGGGCATTGGTAGTATCTGAGGACTTTTGCATAATTGTTGACTAAGTACCTATATTCATGTGAGAATTCCCCAATGTATGTGTTTGTGATATATGCCCTTTCTTTTAGATATTTATATTAAATACTCTACTAAACTTAGAGAGAAAAAGATACATGGGAAGTGGTCATGTTCAAATGCCCCGGCACATCCTAATACTTTTCTACATCTCTGTAATAGGGCCTATCCAAGAACTGAATGCCRAATTTGGAATGGGGTCTGCCCTGCTATATACAGAATCGGCATCTGTAATGGTTCGGATATCAATCATCCCACATAGGCTCATGTGTTGAATACTTGGTCCCTAGTTCATAGTACAATTTGCGGGATTTATGGAAATTTTGAGTGGTAGGATCTAGCTAGAGGAAGTAGAACAGTGGTGGGTGGGCCTTGAGAATTATTACTGGGTCCTGCTTCCTGTGGCCCCTACTTGCTGATCTGCCCAGATGTGAACAAGCAACTTTCTGTTTAGGCAGACATAGCCTGCCTCGAACAGCATTATCTTCCCCACCATGAATGAATGAATRTACTTTCACACTACACACTAAAGCATATATTTCCTTTTGTGAGTTGATTCAAATTGGGTATTTGTTCATGACACAGAGAAAAGGATCTAACCTGCTTGCTAATGTGGGAGAAGAACCAAGCCTTTACTGAGCCAATCAGCCATAGCTGAAGTCTTGGTGGATATCTCTGGTCAAAGCTCTTGTTTCTGCTGATCTCAAATCAAAACAGCTGTGGCTTTAAACTATACCTGAGCCTCTTAGACATATCACCACTCTCACTATTCCAGGTCCTCACGGTTCTTCCATGGCACTAAAGGATTTACCTGCATTCCTGACATGAATCATTCCTTCTCTGAATGGTATGGGGTTGATTGACAGCTGTTCATTTTGTACCAAACTGTCTTCTTTGAAATAAGTACCTCCAACTTTTGAGAGCTTTAGGTTTATAAAACACGTGATGYAGTTTTATCTTCCAGGGCAAACAGCACAAGTAATTGAGTAGCAGGGGTTTCTACAGTACTCCACCAGCACAGGGATAGTGATGGTGTCTGTGTTAAGATCACTTCTGTTGCTTTCTTGTGAATAGCACTAGAATGGGTTAGTTATAGTGCCTCAGAGTGGATGTTTTCTTACTCTCAATTACTATTTGGAATGTGTTTGAATTTCCTCATTAATTTCCCATGTTAATTGGCCTTTAGTTGTGGTATCCCTGTGCCTGTTCCTAGACAGGTCAGTTCCTGTCAGCTTTGCATCATTTTCCTGGCCTCACTTTATAAATGCCTTCATTTATCAATGTCCACCCTCATCTGGCCCAGCCAAAGGATATACTCGTTTTTAGTACTGTCWTCAAATGATGTTGGATAGGGGGGCAGAGAAGGCTATTTATTTTCTGGTATTTGGTATTTCACATGTTTGCWTTGTGGTGCTGTAATGAAATATTAGGTTGCATTTCCTCCATGGGGCTGATAAGCCCCCCTCTGCCCCTCTAGATAGCTCTGCCTGTGTGCTTGTGTGTTACTGCTTTCCAAGAACCAAGTCATTACACAGAGCTTTATGCATTTCCTTTCAAAGATGGTCATTTGCATTTTTTTGCCTTTGAAAAGGCAAATTTGCTTTGAAAAGTGTAATGAAATGTGCCCAAATGAAAAATGGGCCCTGAGGATGGCTGGTGCCAGCATGGGGCTTTAATTAAATGATTAGATGGCAATTTGATATGACCAGCTTTTGAACTGAGTGGTGTTATCATTTTGCTTTGGGAGGGGAAACAGCGGCTCGACCTTTACAAATCCTGGAAGATGATATGAACTCCACTGCCAACCATCACAGAACTATGTTCAGAAAGGCAAAGACTTTTTTCTTATTCCTTGTCTCTCTCTCTCCCAATTACTGTGGCTCCTCACGCTTCTCCCAGAACAAGCCCTGTCTGTTAATTTTCATTGATCACTAGTCCCTTCTGCCTGGAATTCCCATATTAACTTATGTCTAAGAGTTATTGTTTTCCCAAAGCAGAGTTTACTGAGAATCACCTTTCCATTATTTAAGACCCTTGGAATTATCCTGGACTAGGAACTATTTGGTCTCTCTACTGTCCAGAGATTTACAAAATTCAGCATGCCTGTGTCCAGTTTTTRTAAGTGAAGTTAAATCAGAGGACATCCAGGCTCAGGCATCTGCATACCAACTATGTCTGCCTTGCTCTACAATGCAAAGTGCAACACTTGAAAGAGAAAGATTGCCTTGAAAAGAATTGAGTGGGTTCTATCTGACCCTTATAGAATAGGTTGCAATTACTTAGCAAAAGCTAGTTAGTGACTGCCGAATTCATCAGGCCATAGATCCTGATTTTGCGCATTACTCACTTGTTAGCACAGGGCTGAGACACAAGAGCCATTGTAGCCATTAGAATTCAGAGATGTGACTGAACTGGAAGCCTGGAAACTCCTTGCACAAATCAGATTCTAAGGGAAAGCTCCTTTCTTCCTCAGACCTGGGTAGCCACATCATCTTATATTTTCTGTAACAGAATCATTTTCTTTTTATTAGCTGAATTTCTTATTAGTTTTTCATATRTATATTAACATATCAATTGTTATAAAAGATCATTACCTAATAATGAGTGGGAATTAAATGTATTGCAGTCATTGTACTTAGACTTTCATAGCCACTCTCTCCTTCAAAACCTGGCAATCTTCCTGCCTCATCCTTCTTAATACTCATATCCTTTGTGTGCATCACCATGCCAAGCTCATCTCTTATTATTATTATTATTACCATTTTGCAGGTCATAAATAGAGAGGTAATTAAGCTAATACATAGGCTACGTTCTACACCCTGTCAATCAAAGAACCAGCCAGTTTCTGACTTCTACTTCTTAGTTCTTTTCCATCCTGTGGATTTAAGATCCCCTGAGATACTTTTCCATCCATAAAAGGAAACAGAGTTTTGCTTTATATGTTTTGAAGGTTTTTTTTTTTTTTTTTTTTTTTTGGTTACAACCGTGGTCACAAACAGTTTTTGTTTGTTTTGTTTTGTCTCACAAGTCTATCTATTGCATCTTGAAATTTGACTCCTGAAAGAAAAGCAATTGCTTCTTAAGCCATAAATGCATGTCCAACTGACTTAATTTCAGAAGGATGTCCACCTTACAAATCTGAGTACATAGATGCTCACACAGCCACAATGAGACAAGAATCAATAAATATGAAGATAAAATGATGCTGCTAAGGTGTAGCAGACATATGCCACAGCAATGTGCATTTCTTTGATTTCTGACCTAGGCATAGGACTCTA
>BDUI01007124.1:29162-40388 GCA_002335545.1 Apodemus speciosus
ATGAAGAGTAGCCGGGCGGTGGTGGCACACGCCTTTAATCCCAGCACTTGGGAGGCAGAGGCATGCGGATTTCTGAATTCGAGGCCAGCCTGGTCTACAAAGTGAGTTCCAGGACAGTCAGGGTTACACAGAGAAACTTTGTCTCAAAAAAAAAAAAAGAACAAAAAACAAAAAAGATGAAGAGTCTATGTTTATGACATTTACAGACTGGCTTCTGTAACTGTTGGCATGGCTATAGCTGATATCTTCAGCTATTACCTTCTACTAACCATTATGGAATCCCCTTTCCTTCAGCAAGTAAATCTCCCAATTCTATGTCTTACAGAGTGACACARCCTCTAATTCTGAAGGGTCTGAGCTATTAKTATTTATTCCTCAATTGGTCTGTTTTAGTTTTGTATTGGCCATAATTACAGGGCATAGTAAGAAATCACCTGTAGTCTAGCTAGAACTCTTTTTTCTTTTGTCTGCTTTGTGTCATAATGTAATCTATCTTCTACTTTGTATTCTAGACTTGTCACCACAGGGAGCACAGTAGCTTCTTTGGTGTCAGRCAGCAACTTTATGTTCTAATTCAATGATTGCAAGTCTTACAGTGGAAGAATCCCTCTTTCTCTGAAGAGCATCAATACTCTTGCAATGGTGATCAAAACTTTGCTAGTTTTGTTGGGTATTGTTGGAGAGATATGTTTGTTGCAAATAGTGGTTGGTGCAAAATCATGAGTTTTTGTTTAGATCTTGGTACTGTGCTCTRTGCACACAGGCATGTAAGCTAGCATACCCATGTAAGCATACGTGCAAACAAATAAATAGATAATAAATATTTAAAACTAAAACACATATTTAGTGGATCATCAGAGACAAATCTGAATGCTGCTGCTTCTATTTCCTCTTGCCCTTGATTTCTGAATATATAATCCTGGCTATGCAAGAAGTGGCATTATCTTTTGGATGTGCATATAAACAATCTTCTAGTAAGTCTTTCTCTCATCTTATAAGACACTCCTTAGTAGCTAACACTGTAAATGATTAGTAACAATTGAGTAAAATATTCAGGCTTAGGAAGCTAAATTTAATGCTCACATATGTACATCTTAGTGTCTCATTTTTTATATATGTGTATTTATGAATAAATGTGTATATTTAAATGACAAGAAACTGAAAAAGCTATTTCACTCTCATATTAGCTCAGATACTTGAATACAGTAATGAACATAGTAATAGTAGAAATTCTATGAGCAGAGGCCCATTGTCATATTTCTTTTCCTATAACCTGGATTTCTTGCTTCAAAATAGTACTGTGTAGAGTATCATGATAATGTATAAAGGAGTCTGTTAGTCCTTGGATGGTAGTAGTTTTGGTAATAACATTATTCATGGGGAAGATAAATTACTATTCAGAATATACAGCTATTCTAGAAAGAAAAAAATATCCTTTGATGAGGGAAGCAATCCTTTGTAATCTACCCATTCACAGGCAGCTGGTCTATTATACTGAGGAATGGTACCATCTTGGGGCTCAGTGTTGGTGCCTGCTCGTCAATGGTTGAACACACACACACACAGTGGACACCCTAAGGTTAGCCACAATAAGTGAAGGTTTATGTTGCCCAGTCCTTGTATCATCTCCATTGCTATAATCACATAAAGAGACAAGGGTAGCCATAGAAAGAATCTAACCAATATGTGCCTACTATGTAGACCAACCTCTCTCRTTGATTATTATATCTTCTTGCTTGAGTAGATTCTTTGGTTGACATTCAGAGGAGTTATAAGTTTCTTCATTCCTTCTCCATTTTGAGGGAATTCTGCACATACTACTTCTTTAGACCTTTTCAGTATTACTTTATGACCATGTTATTTACAAGTTCCTGATCATGAAGTAAAACTATTGCCCAAACTCTATGAATTGATTTGTAAGGGCATTCCTAGCCATAGATCATTTCAAACAAAACAAACCATTATGTGCATTTTCCAAAATTTTGCTGACTGGGAAGATTTCTGTTCACCATTATTCCTTGATGTTGTCACAGTAAAGGGCTTGACTGTTGCATCTGTCTATGTTTTGGTAGAAACATAATATATGCATATTATACAGACATACCTATAAACTAGGCTTAAATCACTTCTTTCTCTATTAAATGTCTGTGAGGAACGTATTATTTACTCTTCATGTAAATCCCTTGTACTTTCAGGGTCTGCTGAGGTCCAAACTTGTATACACCACCAAGGTGGTTTTAATAAAAATGGCTCCCATAGGCCCACAGGGAGTGGCACTATTAGAAGGTGTGGCCTTGTTGGGATAGGTGTGGCATTGTTGKCKGAAGTGTGTCATTGGAGGGCATGCTTTGAAGTTTCAGAAGTTTAAGCCATGCCAAGTGGCTCACTTTCTCTCTTCTTGCTGCCTGCCTATCCAGATGTAAAATGCTCAGCTATCTCTCCAGCATCCTGTCTGCCTGCCTGCCACCATTCACCCTTCCATAATGATAATGGACTAAWCTACTGAACTGTGAGCCAGCCCCAGTTAACTGTTTGTTTATAAAGAATTGCTGTGGTCATGGCATCTCTTCACTGCAATAGAAACTCTAAGACAACCACTTAYRTTAAATAGTAACATTTGATAATTGTTGTTCTGCATGTCCCTTTTTACTGTGTTAGAGAATATGTAACAAACACATGATTGCCACTTTAGTGTAGAGGGTAACTTGATAAGCTGCAGTCAAGCATCCAATCACTACAAAGGTCCCAAACAGCACCTAGTAGTTTTCTTTCAAAATGGGAATCAATATCTTCAAAAGGCTCTTGTATCCAATCCTAATGGCTTTCTATGATTCATTGAGAAGACAAGACAGAAGTTCAAAACAGTATCTGTTTACTCCACTTATCCTTCAAGTTCCATTGGATCTGCTGCAGTACATATCGCAAGGAGATGCAAGCTTTGCACAGTAGTTGGGAACTTTTGTATAACCTCTTATATTACTCAAACTAGCAGTTTTGGGGGGTTCTTTKGTAGACAAGTTAGTAGAACATGCTCAAATGAGGAGAGTTTTCCATCCTATGTCAAAGAAACTCACTAGAAGCTTACTCTGCCCTTTTTATTATAGAAAAGTCAGCTACATTTGCCGATTTTTCATGGTAGAAGAGATATATTGGCATGTTCACGTGGTTGAACACTTAGATTTTTTTTTTTTTGTGGGGAGAGGAGTACTGGTATTGAACCCAGGCCTTGTACATAGTAGGTAAGAATTCTATCACTGAGCTAATTCCCAGCCTACTGCTCATTCAAATTAAATTTTGGCCTAGGACTGCTGAGTTCACATGCTCTTGAGATGGGAAAGTGAAAATTTATTGTAGTCCTTGCCAGCTGAAAAGAAGCAACCTAACAAATAAGCAAACCCATCGTGATTGTCTATCTTGACAGTTATGGTGACAAAGACTTTTGCCAAATGAATAGCTATGTACTAGTTACCAGGGGCTATATTATTTTTTTCAAGCAATGAAACATATCTACTGTAACAGCTTTAGTTGAAATTACCACCTGGTAAACTTATGATGACTGACTGTCATTTTCCAAGACCCATCTGTGTTCTCCACACTTAGCTGCACAAGTAGGTGAGTTGAATGGAAGGTGCCAGAAATGACCACTGAGCAGTTCAAGTCCTATTAGTGGCACTGACCTTTTAGTCCCTCCAGGAACAAGATGGTCTTTTACTTGTTTTGATTTACCTTTTCTTGGACAGARCACACAATTGTGGCCAACATTTGGCCTTTTTCACCATAATTCTCACTCCACAGGTCAGAGAACAATGTGTGGATTCTGCCAGGGTCAGAGTATACCTGTCTGAATTATGTATTCCAGAACTTGGAAATTGCAAACAGTGTGAACTTGGAGATCTGGTGTAATATGACTTCAGTTAAACAGTCATTTATCACTGTTTCTTTCTACTCCAGACCTAGCTCCTTCTCTAATGTGTTGGACCATAGAGATTTTTCAAGTCTCCTGAAATTAGTTTTAGTTCAGATCCAGTATCCTGTGGATTGTGAACGTTCTTTATTTTTCTTCAAATCACAGGTTATAAGGACTTTTGAGGACAGGATAATGATTGCAGTTTGTGTTTTTGTCAGTCTACTGGTGTCTTTCCTCAAGGGGACCATCCTCTGCTTTGCCCAATAGATTCTAAGTCTAGATCTGCTCAACTCTGGCAATGCAGATCAATGAACTATGTATCTGGTTTTATGATTCAAGTAACACACTTCTTTGTTTCCTTTAGGACTTTTCTACTAATACAGGGCAAATAAGAAGGGATTCGACTTCTGTTACTCTTCTAGAAACATGATAAAGTAATCCATGCCACCTCCTGATGAGTTCATTTATTACATCAGCCACCTTGTCTTTGATAGTTGTGTGTTATCATTTGGCACCTACTCCCCCAAGCATCCAGCAACAGGCTTCCATTTAGTGATCTCAATTTTAGTAACTGTAGTTTCAACTCTTAAGGTTTAGGTTTAAAAGATGAAATATCATGGAACTCTCCTGGGATGTCCATCTGTCTTCATAGAACTTCACAGAGTTCACGGAGTTGAAGGAAGTTGCCTTCAGAATATTCTGAGTGGATTAAAGAAGTCTTAAATGACACATTCATTCAGATATTCCAATTTTCCTGAGAATTTTAATCTTTCCCTAATCTTTGGTCAGGTAAGATTTGGCTATTCTGCCTTGTTCATTATGAGGCAATTTTAGATTCAGAGTTCAGGGAGTCACACAACCAAACTTGTAGAGCTCTTTCCCCTTTCTATTTCCATGAACTTCAGCATTTAAGAAGGAATCCTGTTAATCATTCAGCATCAGTACATCCAGCCTAACTCTACCTAGGCAYTCACTGCCACACTATCCCATGTCCTCTGAAAACCCTTTCAYTTCTCCCTACAAATAATGTTTGTGTTAACTAAAAACCCAAGTCATCCTTTTTGAGTTCACTGCATTTCTTCACAGAAAGCACTTTGTACATCACATTTGGAGGACTTCTTATAACTTAAATCTAAAAGCAAAGAAAAATAGTGGAGTTGAATCCTGAAGAAAATTACTTTGACTTGGAAGAAATTATTATTTCCCCAGAAGTATAAGGTTTACCTACTCAGATAGGAGTAAAGGAGTTGCTTCCACATTAGGTGATAGTGGATTCTTCAATCCAAAGGAAGTGTACTAGAATTTCAGGGGTAAATCTCCTTAGGTTGATAAAGGAATTCACATATCTTAGTATAGAAGGRATATCTTTCCAGTTCCAACCATTGTATAAATATACCACATTTTCTGTATCCATTCCTCCATTGAGGGGCATCCTAAGTGAGCTATCCCAATCACAAAATAATACACATGAAATACAATCACTGATAAGTGGATATTAATTAGCCCAGAAGCTCTGAATACTCGAGACATAATTAGCAAATCATATGATTCCCAAGAAGAAAGGAGGAAAGGGCCCTGGTCCTGAAAAGACTGGATCCAGTATTGTAGGGGAGTGCCATAACAGAGAAATGAGAGGTGGGTGATTGGGGAATGGGTGGAGAGAAGGGGACTTATGGGACATATGGTGAGAAGGGAACTGGGAAAGGGGAAARCATTTGGAATGTAAACAAAGAATATAGAAAATAAAAAATTAAAAAAGAAGGAATATCTTGTGTATTGTGTGGATGCATTGCCTGTTAATTAAATTCTTAGGGCTTAGGCAGGAAATGGGAGGTGGGACATCCTGGAGAAGATAGAGTTCTGGGATAGMGCCAGGTGGGAGGCCACCCAGGAAGATATGAGGAGACAGATGCATGACATCTGAGCCCAGGTATCCAAACATGTAGCAGAATGTAGGCTAAACTAATTGGGTTATTTTGGTTATGATATAGTCAGAGTAGAGCCTAGCTATGTGRCCACAGAATTTGTAAATATATTTCGAGTCTAGGTCTTATTTCTGGGATCATGGGGCTTGGATGAAGAACTAGACTTAGCTACTACATATTGGCATATCATATTGGGTGCAAAATATAAATTAAAAATTATTAATATTTCATATATATTAATTAATGCTGGAAATTAATACAGTAGCAGCTACTCCTTAATCATCTTTTTTATTAAATAACCACAGAGACCATTAAATATTTAAAAGCCTTAGGCCTTAGTGGCCAGATGGTCAAATAAGTTAGCTTGACCCTATCCAGCCACTTCTAGGCTTGTAAATCTCTTCCCATGTCTCCTGGCAGAAAGGATCTCCTCCTCCTCCTCCTCCTCCTCCTCCTCCTCCTCCTCCTCCTCCTCCTCCTCCTCCTCCTCCTCCTCTTCCTCCTTCTTCTCCAGAGTTTCTTTCTCCCTACTAGGAAGTTCCACCATCCACTTCCTGTCCAGCTGATTGGTCATCATATTTTTTTTATGAAGCCAATCAAAGAATGACTTAGGAAGGTGAAGAAGGACAGAGACACAATTTCACACAGCATAGTCCAACACCTTACCATCCCAATATTGAGACTCTATTCCCTAGTCAGTTTTCTCACTTTAACAGTAGACACTCACCAGGCTCAAGTCAACTGTCTCTGAAAGCAGGATGAATCTGTAACTGACTTTCAACTTTCTCAGCCTTTGAGCTTCCTAAACTTTTCAGGTCATTTATGTCTGGGTATTTGTATTCCTGAGTCCATTAATTTCTTTGTCTAGAGAGACAGAAAGATAAAACTAGCTACTCTTATTTTTATTAATTTTTTGCAAAAAGTGTTTTGAAAATATCACATGTAATCACATAACCCCTTGTTTCTTCCAAGCAGAAGTATGGGACTGTGACACACTACATATCTCTATTACTAGGTAAAGCCATTGACGAAGAATGTGAGGGACAGAATCATTAATATTTTAAAGTCTAATTGCCTTAGGCAATCATTCTGTATCAGTAACTTTAATATTGCTGTGGTAACATATCACAACTGAGGCAACTGTAGAAGAGAGGGCTTGATTTGAGCATACAGATTAAAGGAAGTAAAATACATCACCATCATGACAGGGAAGCAGGGGCAGCAAATACTGAGCACAGCAGCAGAAACAACTGAGAACCTGTATTAGCCTACTTCCCGCAGTGAAGCCACACCTCCTAATCCTGCCCAACTGGGGCCCAAGTATGCAAATGTTCAAGAATATTAGCATATATCACCAATGAAACTACCACAAAGTCCTAGAAATTCAAAAATTAATTCAGAGAAGTTAGTTAGCCCTTAAATATTTTTCTCTGTACCTGTCTACTCACGAGAATCTGTTTTAGTAAGAGTTTTCCACAGAAGCAGAATTTAGTTAATATGACTATGAGGCTCTTGTGCCTCAAGATGTGCATACTCTAAGAGCTAAGGGAATCAATGTATAGCAGAGTTGTTGATTCTAAAGTCTGGGTACAAGAACCCCATGATGAAGTTTGGTCTGAATGCTGTCAAATATCTGATGCAAGAACTAGCATTTTTGCCCCAGTCCAAAGGCCAGAAAATATSGATTTCTGAGCCCAGGCATTCAGAAAGAGTTTCCACTTACTTAGTCAGCATTTTTTGCATTTTTCTATATTGATTGGATAAAGTCCACTCTCATTAGGGAGAGCAATTGGTGATATCCACCAGCCTATTGGCTCTTATTAACCTCATTATAGAAGCACGTTCACAGCATCCACTCAAATGTGTGGACACTGTGTAGTCCAGTTGATTTGACATAACATTTATAACAATGACTAGGCTAGAATAAGTGGGATTTTCCTAAAGAAGTTCGAGGTACACTTTAACAGAGTTCCCTTACTGTTAATCGTATTCCCCATGTTGGATAATAGTTCAGATGAAGAYATTTGACAAGGGCCCTTTAGCTCTAATAATGACTACCTAACCATGATTTGACATACTATACTAAAGATAGTTTTATCTACCTGTTGGACTTTTTGAGAAAAAATAACCATTGCATATTATTAGAACTCTCAAATATGTTGGAAGTTACCATTATTAATTTATAGCCAAATGTTTCTGTTGTATGTTAATGGGAGTGGAGTATACAGATCAGCACACACATGTGATCATGATGCTGTCTGTTTTAAATTTGCCCTTACACTGACCTACAGRTTCTGTTATATTCATTATTCAAAATAATTGTATTAGAATAGAAACATTAATAAAAATAAACATAAATCAACTCATTATGAAATATTTGTTTATAACATAATTTAATAAATTTAATTGTTGTTTAGAGGAGGAAGTGCCCCTGGCAATTGAATGCAAGGACTCATGTTAAGCAAATGCTCTGCCAACTAATAACTAATCTACATGTTCAGTTTTAATAGATATCATATATATGCATATGTGTGTGTTCATGAACTTAGTTGTCTGCTTGTATATCACATTTATACAGTGCTCATATAGGTCACAAGAGGGCATCAGATAATCTGGAACTGGAGTTACAAATAGTTGTGAACCATCTGATGTGGCTGCTGATAATTGAACAAAGGTCCTTTGTGAGAATATCAAGTGCTTTTAACTGCTGAGCTATCTCTAKAATACCAATAAGTAATCTCTTTAATAATCTACCTTTTATTTCTATCAGATAAAATGATAGCTGGAGTATAATGATAGGAAATTATGAGATAATGCTTGACCCTATATAGAATAATTAGCTGTAATGGCAATCATATAATATCTGACATCAGGAAAAGTATATGGGATTAAAAACATACTGCATAAAGTTGACAGTAAGCACAAAGGAAAGACAAAGGTGTAAGCATGGAGGGTATTGAATAGTAAAAGGAAGTAGACGTGGAAACAGTATGATTCTACTCTAAAATCTTAGCTTTCTCCATTTGATATCCTGCTGAAATCGCCTCCTTGCACTTCCATTCTCTTCTCCCACCTGTCCGGACTCCCAGGTCCTTCTGGTTTACTGGCATAGACATGCCTAAGGGCCGAAGTATCTGTGTTCGTGATTTATTCTCTTCTTACCATTTCTTCTAAAACTACCTCAGATTTTCTAGGCTTTGCAAGATGTGATTTTAAACACTTGTTTAAAACTGGCTTAGTTTTGAAGTTAAGAACATTTGTGACCAATAGAACACTTAGTTTTAAAATTAAAAAAAAACAGTATTTAACCAACTCTGAGGAGAAGGAATCAAACTGCTAATACATAGAGGCTTCTTCCTGGAGGGAAACAACTGCTGGCCCATGGAGCTTACTCAGATACTGCCATAGGCATGGCTGTTGGTTGCCAGCCACTTAAGGATGCCCTCCTAGGTCCCCATGGCAACCATAACAATTTTTGATTCCTTTAAGTATCAAAAACTTGTTTTTCATGACTTTAGAAGACAGACATCTAAAGTCAAGTAAGTAACAGAACCGGGCTCCCTCCCAAGGCTCCAGAAAACAGTCTCTTCATGGTTGGTATAACTTATGGTGCCTTTAGTCATTAGTCTTTGACACCATAGTGCCTTATGTCTCTGTGTGTTTCTTCTTGTAAATAATTGTATTTTTGAATTTGGGAGTCACTTTATAAATATAGGATGCCCACCCCCCAATTGAGATGCTTCATTTATACTCTTTATCCAAACAAAGTCAAATTCATAGTAGCTGTTGTTGGGGTTTGCTCTGTTGTTGTTGAGTTGTTATTTTTCCTACTCAAAAAAACTTTGTGTATGTGTGTGCATTCATGTACAATCTCTGTAGCATGCAAGTGAAAGTCAGGGTCCACACCTTTCACTTTAGGTTAGAATGTCTTTTGGCTCACATCTCCAATGATAAACTATTTAACTCTTGAGCTCCTGGGAATCCCTCCTGTCTCTGTTGTTCTCAAATCTCAGTAGGGGTAGGAAGAGCACTGGGGTCCTAGAAGCATGTTACCATGTCCGGCATTGTGGGGGTTATGGAATCTAAACTCAGGTCCAGATACTTGTTCAAAACACGCTCTGAAAACTAGGCACTCTCCACAGTCTTTTAACYGGCTTTACTTTCCCTCCCTGCTCCTTCATCCATTCAGGCAGCAAATGAAGCTGCCTTGCTGCTAGTCCCGCATAGTGTGGACCAAACAGCCCGGGACATTCTCATAAAACAATGTGAATGGTATGATGAAGTGATTTTCAGAATGGGTTTAGAAATTTTTCTATCAGATTTTTTTTTTTTTGCTGCTGCTGCTGAGTGTGCACCATACGGAACAAGGGTAGCACATACATCTCTCTGTCCATGTAATTGAAATAGCTTCTGTTAAATTAACATTTTATCAAGATAATCAGTGATTTTTCTATTTTGACTGAACTTCTATTTCTCCTCACTGGTTTCAGATATTATCTAAAACATGATTTGTGAAGCATGTACTGATGGTTTTTCTCTATCAGATATCAAGCCTGAAGAGAATGTTTGATTTTGGATGAATAGCATTTCCCCTTCCTTGATTTACAGATTATTTTTTTTTTATTGCTTCCATGTATGTTGTAGAGTAGAATTACCAGATGTCCACACTGTGAGAAGGAATGGCTTACTTGCTCGGGTTCCTTATACTATCTGACATGTGCTAGTGACTTTAGTAGAATATTTTTCTTGAATGATGAATATGCTGTGAACATCTTCATTTTTASATGACTTAATGAAGGGATGTATATGTTTGCATTGTGTGCACATGTAGAATTCAGTGCATGTGCATATGGAGAGCAGAGGACAACCCCTGTGTCATTCCTCAGGTACCACATGTTTGACATAGAACTAACAAAATAGGCTATGTTAACAGGCCTTGGGGGTTTCTGATATCTCCTCCTCCCCAAAGATTGAATTCAAAACACGCATCATAAGGGCCATTGCTTTCTTTTTATGTTCTTTGTGGTTTTGTTGTTATTTATCATAGATAGTATGGCTTGAGTTCTGTTCCCCAATGCTTATAAGGCAAATGCTATCCCCAGCTGTGCAATCTCATGTCCTGGTCTCAAACAATGCCTTTTGACTAAAAAACATGGCCTCTATGGTACTTATTCTTCCATTCCCTCTTCTCTCTTAACTCGGGGATTCACAGTATTGTTTAAAAAAACAAACAAAACCCCTTTAGATTTATTTATTCTGTTTTATGTATATGAGTGTTTTGTCTGCATGTATATACATACCATGTGCATGCCTGTTGCCTACATATGACAGAAGACACAAGCTCCCCGGAAACTGGAGTTCCAGATGGTTGTGAGCCACCAAGTAGTTGTTGGT
>BDUI01007125.1:60925-71639 GCA_002335545.1 Apodemus speciosus
CACGGTCTCTGGCTCTTACACAGGTGTGTACAAAGGACCTGACGGGGTCCTAATGCACTGAGCACCTCTCCTGCCTCATAAGTCACACCTTCAAGTACCCAACTCCAGACCTCAGCCCAGACCTAAGAGAAGAGCAAGCCAAGTAGCAGAGACAGGAGATGGTGACATTTGGGAATCCCTCCTAGATGATGGATCTCTGGTGTCCCTACTCAGAATACCCCTGGAAGAGAGTAGATATTTCCGTACCATATGAGAACGAGGCGCAAGTGGTGCAGCCATGGGCACTCTCTGCTTTCCCTGATGAAATTATTTTATTTCCACAAAAGATCTGCAGACCTATTAAGCTCCCACACTGCAAGAGATGGCTGTGGACCACATAAAGACCTGCCTGGAGGGAGCTGGCTTTCCCAGGGAGATGACCCAGAGGCAAGGGAATCCCTTACCCCTGAATAAGGCCTTAGATGAGGGGAAAGTGCCCAGGCTATCTCCATCCCTGAACAAAACTGCTCCACAACACAAAAGGCCTTTAAAAATAGCTCAGCGGAGCACCCACCACCASGCCAGTGCCTAACAAGAGTTTTGCTAACCCCATTCTTCCCAAGTTAATGGCCAGCCCTTCAGAGATGGGGCTGAAGGAAAGGATCTTAGCCCCTACGGTCTTTCAAATCCAGCATTTGGCCAGGGTGGGAAAGAGAGGCACAGAAGGGCTCTTGGCATAAGTCAGAGATGCCAGCTCACATCTCTCAGCCTTGCTTTCCTCTCTATGAACAGCTGTRGTGCCCAGAACAGGCCAAGTTGCTGATGTACAGTTGTGCTAAGGACACAGCGATGGTGCWTGACACGCTCAGTAAGCAGGRCACTGACTTYACAGGGTTCATTGGGGGCCCCCAGACTCACCATCATGAACACAGCATGGCACACCACATGCCACTATTCCTGGAGAAGTACAGAGCCCTCTACCTTCCCCACCTGGGGTCCTGGCCCATTCAGGAAGGGAGGGTGTCCCACAAACAGCCTACCTGCTATTGACTGTGAGCCACACCTTTGAGGGTCCAGTTAACCTCACAAACAGCAACAAGCTAGAAAAGGCTACCCACACAGTCTGGAAAGAGAGAGTAGGTGGCCTGGGCTGGGAAGGATACCTCTCCCGGATGTGACCTCCCTGATGCCCAGTTCCTCAGGACAGGGGCCAGGAGAGCCCAGGCAGTAAAGCCCCTTTGTTCTAAGTCTGGGAGAGWAAGRAGAATGGTGCTAAGGCACTGGGTTGGCCAAGACCTGCAAACGTGCTCAGAAGACCGATATTGGGGGGCAGGGGAGAGCAGGGGCCATGCACTGCACCAGAACCTCCATCTACATCGAGCTTCTGGTCAACTGCCTGTCTTTCTGGGTGATGCAGAGCGCTCAGCCAAAGCTTCCCAGGACCCGCTTCCAGGGCCACCCCTGGAGAGGCTGCGAGGAGGGGACACCTGGTGTGGAGGCACTGAAGATACAGACGCAGATCTGTGACGTTGGGCACGTGGAGAGCCACACCTGGGACTAATCTAGAAGACCGTGGAGTGGGACAGACCTGCCTTCACTGGCCAGCTCTGACTATATAACCCCATTTCCTGGTGTGGCAGAGTCAGAAGCAAGCAAAGGGTGAGACCGAGAATACATCCCAACCGTGCGACATCTAAGAGGGTGCCCAGGACCCTTGGACCCTTACAGTTACTGCCTGAGTGTTCTACCAGTCTCGCCAGCCTTCTTCCTCCCAACATACAGTCACACTTGCCAGGGAGGGGGCGACAGGCCAACCTCGCAAGAGGCAGGAGCCGCAGCAGCATCATTAAGCATGAATCACCCACCCACCCTGCTGCAAGCAGAAGAGCCACACAACGCCCGGGCGCCCCCTCCTGGGACCACTGCCCCCCGCCCCGGCACAGCCCAGGCCCTTCGGACAGGAGGGGGGCAGCGGGTGGGCTGCAGATGCCTGAGGACCCGGGGTGGTCCCTGGAGCGTGCTAACAGGCGACACCCTGACAGGGCCGGGGGCGGGGGCGCGGGTAGAACAATGGGCCAGGTGCGGGGCAGGGGCGCGGCCGGGAAGGGCGGAGGGAAGGTCGCGGCGCTTTGGGGGAATCGGGGGTCCGGGATCCAGGCGCACTCACAGTAGGTTTTTCTGGTCAGCTCCTCCACAACTTCAGGCTTCAACTTGCTGTTGGATTTCCCCATGCTCGGCGGCCGCGGCCCCCGCTCCCCGGGCCGGACCCGCTCGGGGCGCCCAGCGGGAGCGGTTGGGTCGGGCCGGGGTGCGTGGAGGCCGGCAGGCCGGGCTGGGCCGGGCCGGGGCCGCGCCTTTGTCTGGCCGTGCCCGCGCGTCCCGTGCGCGGGGCTCCGGCGCGCTGCGCGATCGCGGCTGACGGTTCAAGGGGCCTCGGGGACCCGGCAAGGGCCAGGCCTCGGCGGTGCAGGCGGCCACGGCGGGGAGTTGCGCGGGGCTGGGCGCCGCAGCCGCCGGGGCTCGGTAGCCGCGGTCGTCCCTGGTTACTGGGCTGCGTAGCACATGCTCGCTACTGCTGCGCCGCCGCCGCCCCTACGCTCCCCGCCTCCCGCCCGCACCGGCGCGCCAGGGGTGGACTCCGATCCGCCACTCAGCGCCCGGCGCCACCTCCCGCCCAGCTCCGACAAGCGCGAGCTCCGCGTTGAGGCACCTCCTGTTGGCTCTCCGGGGACGACGGGAGGTCGCCGCACCGCCCCCTCCGCGGATCCTTCTCCCCCCCCCCCGCCCCCTCGCCCCCCTCTCCGCAGCGGCGTGGGCAGGGAGGGCCCGGAAAATCGGACGTGAACGAGGCCAAGTCCCTGCCAGGCGCAGTTCATTCATTCCACTTGGATGTGTTGGGCGCTGGGGACCGGGCGGCCAAGCGGACAGGCGCGATCCCAGACTTCTCTGGGAGCGTCCGGATGTGCTGACTGGCATGGGTTGCGGTGGGAACACTTTTGCCTGGCCTTGGGGGAAGTGACTTCAGGTTGAGAGAGGAATGGGGGTATCAACCTGGAAGCGGTCTGACCTGGGAGGGAGAGCAGCCTCTACACCCCGGGCTCCAGGCAAGGCTAGGAATGATCTGAGGCCAGGCAGAAGGGCCGGAGCTCTGGCAAGCTGCTTTCCCCAAGKACCTGGCCTCTGTCCGCGGGGCCCAGTAGTACTTGCGGTTTAGGCCTTCTCTGTCGTGGGGCTTGCTTGGAGTGGCCAGAGGGAACAGAGCCTGCTGGTGGGGCTCCATGCCTGGATTCTTGGAAGCTGGCAACTGGGGAGGGGCTCCAGGATAAGCCTAGCATGGCCTGCAATGCCCTCCTCCCAAAATGTCATCGTAATTGAGACCTCTCCAGACTTTCTGCCCAACTCTGTCTCCTTAACAGCTCAGGAAAACTTGGACCCTTTAGTTCAGTGTGACTTGTTTCTCCCAAAGAATAAGCCCCCCGGGGGGGGAGGGGGAGCAGAAATATGTCCTGTTCTCAGAAGGCCCAGAGGGACAGTGGCGACCCTAGCAGAGGCCTGAGAGCCAGCCCAGCTACACAGGGAGCCGTGGGGGCAGTGGGATCCCTGATTCACCACCAACTTAGACAGCATTAGGAGGAAGAGTTCCCAGGGAAAGGGCAGAAAGCAGGTTCAGCAGGGGAGGAATGACCCATGCCAGGAGCCAGAGGCCTGGAAAGACCGTGGCAGGATGAAGCCATCCCCTCCTGAGCCAGCAGGGGTGCAGCCACGGACAGAGTTTCTTTTCCTCCCCCTCAGAGGGTGTAAAAGCCGGCCCAGGGCAGCGGTACCTTTCAACCCCACCTCTCGAATGTCTCCGGCCTTCAGATGCCTCTGTTCCTTCCCTTACATGAGCCCAGGCCAGACCTCTCCGGCCTTCAGATGCCTCTGTTCCTTCCCTTACATGAGCCCAGGCCAGACCCCAGGTCCCAACTTGTTGGTGTGAAGGGCCCATTCGATACAGGAAGTGAACAGCATGGATTCTGGAAGCTGGCACTGTGCCACACACAGCTGGAGGGATCCTCACTAGGGGTGGGGGCGGGGTATCCCAGCTTTGAGAAGCAATTCAAAATGGACCCCGAGGAAAAGCCTCAGAAAGAGGTGCAGAGCTGGCCAGCCTCACCTGAAACCATGGACCAGGGCTCAGGCCACAGGGTTAACAGTTGAAGCCTTCCAGCTGTGGGCCAGGCCTGGCATCCCTCAGGAGATGGAGTTAGGAGGATCAGAACTCAATGGCAGCCTTGGTCATAGAGTGAGTTCAGGGACAGCCTGTTCAAGGACAAGGGCAGTTCTGTGAGATTTTACAAAAAAAAGCTCCACGGAAAGCCAGGTGTCACTCTATGTGTTAGGTGCTATGCTGAAGACAGGGGACACTGTGGTGACCAACATGAGGAATGGTCGTGTCTCACAAAACCACCGGCCACCAGCACCATGCAAAGAACCAGGACTCTGGAGGATGCAGGAGCCAGGGGAGCGCCTGGCTTCTCACAGTCACTAACGTTGGGCATGTACTATGTGCCAGGGCCCTGGGGATGCTGGGAAAGTCCTTGCCACAATAGAACTCAYAATTTAACCATCAGGGGACAATAGAAACTATGGACAGTTCACAGAACACAATATGTTACAGAACCAAGGAGAAATGGCTCAAGCAAGTTTAGACAGGGGGAGGCCATGTACAGGCCAGTGTCTGTGAGTCCCCGGGAGGGAATCTGGTCAATGACCTGAGACAGGAAAAAGGGGGTTGAGGAGCCAGGGGAGCACAGCTGGGACAAGGGCAGTCTCCTTGGGTGGATGAGGAGGGGCAGGAGGAGCAATTATAATCAAACGGGGTCTAGTCAGGCTCATGACTGTGGAGGCTCAAGGTCCAAAGACTGTCTGGTGGTGGCCCTGCTGGTAGTGGCTCTGGCAAAAAGGGACAAAGGAGGAGAGCACTCTCTGTCCCTTCTCATAAAAGGTACCAAATTCGCTAGGCATTTATGGTACACGCTGTGATTCGAGCACAGCTGAGGAGAAGGGCTGAGGCTTGGTGGGGGGGGGGAGGGGTGAGTTGCGATCACAGCTCGGTTGATAAAGTGCTTGCTTCAAACGAAGGCCCGAGGATCTGAGTTTGATCTCCACAAACCGGTTGTGAGCTGGGGAGAGATTCAGTGGGGAAAACAGTTACCTCACAGGTGTGCAGGCAGGAATTCTGACCTTCTGCACCCCTGGGAATGTGAGGTGGGCGTGGCAGCCTACCTGTAATCCAGCACTTGGCAAGCTGGCTAGCTAGACTCACTTCATCTGTGAGTTCTAGGTTCCATGAGAGATTCCGCCTCAGTAAAATAAAGTGCAGAGCAACCAACAAAGACTTCTNGCTGGGCAGTGGTGGCACACGCCTGTAATCCCAGCACTCTGGGAGGCAGAGGCAGGCAGATTTCTGAGTTCGAGGCCAGCCTGGTGTACAGAGTGAGTTCCAGGACAGCCAGGGCTATACAGAGAAACCCTGCCTCGAAAAATCCAAATTCCGAAAAAAAAAAAAAAAAAAGATTCAAAGCAGAAATCAGAAATAGTCCTCACAGCTTTGCAGTGAGTGAGAAGCAATCTAACTGTCTAGTAACAGAAGATTAAATAAAAGCATGTTGCATGCATATGTCAAAGCTTAAAGACAAACAAACAAACCCCATGTGAGCCAATGAGGTAGCTAAGTAAATAAAGCACTTCCCCCAAGCCTGGGGACCAGAGTTCACTCCCAGAACTCAGGAGAGAACTGACTATCACAGTTTGTCCTCGGACCTAAACGCACACATACAAAGGAAATGATAATGTAAATAGTAAAATTAACAAAAAAGTAAAGTCACCAATTACAAGTGGACAACCAACCTCAAAGGCACAGAATGGTGACACCATCTATGCAGCCCTCTGGGCATTGTCAGGTCATCCCCAGTGACACCCCTAATTCATTGTCACAATCTTCCTCGGGTCCCTGTTACAGCCTCCTTCATTTTGGGGGCACCTCCCTCCCACAGCTCCTCATGCATCCTGGAAAATACCCAAGTTCCTGCCCATGACCTTCTGAGGGTGACTCTGGTCAGACCCACTCACCCCAGTATCCCCACAGCCCACGCCTTAAGAGTCTCAGACCTCACCCTTGAGCCGATGGGGCTCGGTCCTGAGGTGGTGTGGGCTGCCAAGGATTCGCAGAGACACCCAGGGTTAGAGGAGCTCTCTGGGGCGGGGACAGGAGGAGTCAGTCACATTCCATATAGAGCCATGGGTGACAGGGACAGGAAAGACCCGCAGCCTGGGGTGATCTGTGACTGCAGTGCTCCCCTGGCTGAATACCAGGCTCCAAAGGATCCCCTTCAGTTAGCCGGAATCCTCCTCAACTCCATTTCTTCCAGATTCTCCAGTTGTGTTGAGTATAGGCTTTTGTAGTCCTCCTCAACTCCAGTGATCAGCGTGAAGCACATTTTCTTGAGAAGAAGGGAGGGTCTCCTCTCCACCACAGGAAAAGGTTAGAGCCTCCCAATATCCAGATTACGGAGCCCCCGGGGACTGCTGCCCAGAGGCCTCATGCCTTCTCTGGCCCACAAAGCCTTGTCTTTTCCTGAGGAACCAGGCAGCCATGAAGTCAGGTGTCAGACAAGTACTAGGGACTGAAGAAGATATGTGACTTACCCAAAGCCACAGAGCTGGATTGTCCTACTTAGGTGACCACCCCAGCACTGACTCTCACCTAAGTTTCTCTTGCTGCTTTGTTCCACCCTCAGCGAAGGAAGGCAGGCCCTCTGGCACAGCAGTTTCTCTGATCCTCCCCTCTCCCGGGCAGTGATGACCTGCCCACCACATCCCATTGAGCCACCACTCTGGCTCCTCCGTAATTTGTCCCAGGATGGAAGCCTCTCCTGAGGCTGTTCTCTGATGGAGCTGGGTGGAGGTAGCTCTCAGAAAACATTCCTTATTCTATGTAACAGCCGTCTCTGGGTGTCTGGACAGCCCCAAACCAGAAACATCAGAGTCCAGCTGGTAAGTCCCTGCACCTCTCAACCTGACCCCATTTGGACCAGGGAGTCCTCTACCCCAGGCTGCAGTGATGCCGACTGCTGCACAACCACGGAGCACTCTCCTTTCTATCTTTCCTGATCTACTACATGCTAGAAAGCAGCCAAAGAGGCTCAAGGTTGGCAGGCAAGGTCAAGGCCAAGCTGAAAATGGCCAAGAGACAAGAAGTGATGTCCTGTCTTAGTTAGGGTTTCCATTGCTGTGAAGAGACACCATGGCCAAGGCACTCTTATAAAGGACAGCATTTAACTGGGGCTGCTTGCAGGTTCAGAGGTTCAGTCCATTACATCACGGGGGAAGCACTGCAGTGTGCAGGCAGACAGGATGCCGGAATAGCTGAGGGTTCTGCATCTTGTTCCGACTGCAGCCAGGAGAGACGGTATCATGGGCAGCTAAGAAGAGGGTCTTATTGCCCCGCTCCACTGTGACACACTTCCTCTAACAAGGCCACACCTACTCTGACAAGGCCAAACCTCCTAATAGTGCCAAGCATATTCAAAGCACCACACCTCCCTTCTGTGAACAGAATGTCTCCGGCAAGGAGTATCTGCAGGATGGGGAGAAGCCGAGGAGAAAGGTGTCCCTGCCCCTGCATGCACTGGGACCAGGACCAAGGATTTGCGAGCCACCTGTCCAGTTTCCACTGGAGGCAGGAACTGTGTGTCTCTTGTTCCTCCTCTGTGTGCCCAGCAGAGTGGGCACTCACTGAATGGCAGAGAAGGGCCGTTCCAACGTGATCCAGTGCGGTGGGAGGCTGTCATACAAAAGCAAGACCCTACTGGGCCTCGGGGAAACAGCCTAGAACCCGCTCCACCCCTGAATTACTGTGCTCAAAGMCTGGGGTGGCAAGAAGTGCCATCTGCGGAGATGAAACCCACCCACAACAGACATTGAAGTCTTTTCAGTGGTTCATGAGGAAGCTTGAGGCTGAGGCTGAGGCTCATTGAGAGAGCACTTGGCTTATGTGTGTACGGCCCNGCTACCCAGGGATTGTAAGGAGACCAGGGGTCAAGTAGGAGAGACTGAGGATGCGGGCAGGGTATCCTGGCAGTGACTTGGAAGAGGGCCAGTTGGGAAGGTGGAATCCCCAGCCCCTGTGCAGACAGCATGTCCCTGGGAGAAGAGGTCCCCTTAGGGTGCTTTGAGGATGGCAGGGAGTCAGGGTGGGTGGGACAGCCCAGCACTTATGAAAAGCAAAACGGCTTGAGGAGCAATTGACTGGGGGTGCGGTGCTAAGAACACAGCCTCGGGGTGAGTGAGGGGTCAGGGGTCAGGTGTGGTCCTGCTGGGTCAAGGGTCTACTAGAAAAATGCACTGGGGGAGTTGAAGCCATGGGGGCGGGTAACAGGTTTGAAGAAGAGAGTTGTGAGCTAAAGGACTGGCTCCAAGATGTCCACAAGATCTGCCAGTGAGGAGGGGGAGCTTCCTGTTAAAAAGAAAGGCCCAGCCGGGACATAGAGCTCAGTGGGTGGAGTGCTCCCCGGCTGGGAGATAGAGCTCAGTGGGTGGAGTGCTCCCGGGCAGGCACGGGTCCCTGCATGTGATCCCTAACCCTTCGGAAACACGTGGTACTGGTTGCTCTTCCCGAGGAYATGAACTCAATGCCCAGCACTAATATCTATAGCCTCAAATTCAGAGTGTTCAATGGGATGCATGCGTGCACACATGCACACACACACATGCACAGACACACACACACACACACACACCCCAATAATATTACTAATAAATGAATATTTAAAAAGCCATCTGGGAGTGGGTACCAGACTGGCACGGGGGACTGCTGGAAGAACAGGCAGAGAGGGGCTGGACAACACGTTAGGAAAATACAGTTAGAGCTGGGGTGGAGCTCAGTAGCAGAAGACCTGCCGACCACGCTCAAGGCCTGGAGTTCCATCCCCAGCACAGAAAAAACAAAACAAACAAACATAGAACCCACCAGACAGGAAAGCCCAGTTCCATGGCCCCCAGCTGTTGACACTGACTAATTATGCAGTGCATGGCTAACCAGAACTCCTAAGCTCTCCTGCAAAGACAAGACCAGACCATTTGAGGAGCTGGGTGCACCACCCATGTGGATCTGACCACCGAGCTTGGTATGTGGGTATTCCTGTAGGGAGTAACCACGCCATACACTGAGCCTATTCCATTGCTGTGTGTCAATCAAATGTCCTCAAAAGGCATCATATGAGCCATGGCAACGTGTTCCCGTCCTGAGGGCTGGGCTTGGGCCCAGTGTAGAGACCTTTGCCTCGCATGTGCCAAGCCCTGGGACCAACCCATAGCACTGGAAAAAAAGATTGGGGGGGGGCGTATATCACTGTGTACCCCTGATCGTCCAGGAATTTACAATGTGAACCAGACTGGTCTCAGACTTCAAATCCTAGACAGCCAAGATTAACAGAGTGAGCCGCCAGGCCCAACTGCTTTAACTTTTAAAAAAGAGCCTTGTCAGAGAGTAGAGAAAAGATGGGCCTGTGAGCGTGTCATCCCTGTCAACCTGACTGAAACGGGATCACTGAGGGGACATGGCTGTCAGGGCATTTCCCGAGARATTCAACCGAACAAGAAGCCACCCTGAATGTGAGCAGCGCCATCCCGTGGGCTGGGCTACCAGACCAGATGCAAAAGATCAAAGAATCCCAGCATGCCTTGCTAAGAATCCCAGCATGCCTTGCTTTCTGCTCCTCTCCTCAGCTAAGATGTGAGGAGTCATGCTCTTGCCACCATAAGCCCTACTGTGACTTCCCCCAGTGATGAACATATGTATCTTGTGTGTGTGTGTGTGTCTGTACATGTTTGTGTTACACACACACACACACACACACACACTCACACATACATGTGAAAGCCATAGATCCACATCAGGCATCATCTTCAACCGCTTCCTCTTTTCATTTACTCATTTGGTTTGCTTTGGTTTGCTTTGGTATGTTGAGTCAGGCTGCTGCCGGCCTACAGGGTCCACTGTCTCATCTCTCCCGTGCTGAGGTTATGAACGTATGCTGCCGTGCTCTGATTTTATGTGGAGACAGGGATCCAAACTTGGGTGCTCAAGCTTGCATAGCAACATAGCAATGTGCCTCACCCATGAAGACACTTCCCCAGTCCCAACAATGGTTCCATACCCTATAAGCCAAAATAAATTCTTTTTCTTTAAGTCGCTTTCTGTCCCTGAAAAAGAAACTGTACAGAAGCAAACGTAGATGTCATCCATATAACCAGAGATGTCTCTTCCAAGTGGCCAAAGAGGCACAAAACAAACTGGAAGATCATAGTGATAATGAAGATGAAGAAGATGGTGGTGGTGGTGATGGCGGTGGTGGTGGTGATGTATCCTGTGGTGATGGTGATAATAGTGATGGTGGTGGTGATAAGGATGGTACTATCATTTTAGCAATCAAGTTAGGTGTTAGCATGCAGATAACCCAGAATTCCGTTTCTGGGGGAACAGTCTGAGACCTCCATAAACATTTGCCTTCAAAAGTATCGTTAAAACAGCGTCTGTGGCAAGAACAGAAGAAGCCTGAGGCTTGGCCTACCAGTTGTTACCATGGGATGCCATCCTACTTAACTACAGCATGATGGAAATCTAGTCTGCTATAGATCTGCTTGAAATGCAAGTGTGCAGAGTCCCCAGAGCCTGTAGACAACTCCAGCC
>BDUI01007127.1:22167-36229 GCA_002335545.1 Apodemus speciosus
ACAAAGGAACTAGATACAGGGAAACTATTATTCTCCCAAATGTGGAAAGAAAGAATTAAAATTAGGGCCAGAAAAAATCAATTAAACTGAGTTGGTGCTTTGAAGAAAAGTAAGAAGATTGACAAACCTTTAGCCAAACTAACAAAAAAGGGAATAAAACTAATAAATTAGAGATGAAGGGGAAGTAATTTCAATAGACACTGAGTAAATCCATAGAATCATAAGAATATAGTTTTAAAMGTCTTTATTAGTTCTCACTGGAAAACCTAAATCAGTGATTTTTATTTCRGTTGATACTCTTGCTTTTTCTTAAGATTTGAATATAGAGGAACTTACGATTTATTAGAAAAATTACAACTCATTTAAAATGAAACTATTTGTTGACATGTTGAAGTGAGATGTTGGTAAGATATTGCCAGAAACTTTTAAAATATCAAAATTTACAAAGAACAGTTTGAAGTAGATGAATGAAAATAATTTACATTGCTTGAAAAGGTAATTTCTTTCATTTAACACTTAGGGCAAACAAATTGAAAATGTAAAATTTGTACTGCTTTTCATAGAATACAAAAAATGATTATAGGGTGAGAAAACTCTCAAATTTGAGTATCAATCCATGTGCAGTCCATGCTTCTGTGCACATTCTTCCTCCCAGCCGACATTTTTGRTATTATGTTAGTGGACTGGCTCTACTGATCTCAGTTGGAAGATCTGAGTCATTCTTGAAGATCATTGTGTGCTCTTGCCAAAACCTCTGTTTTCTGCTGCAAAAGTCTGACCCGATTGAAGTCTGTCCTAAGTAATCTTCTGTATAAACAATGATATGTAGCTCCAAACTGGAAGCACATTTTCCACCCAGCTGCACTAATGATTACTTTTACTTAACAGCAGTGCCACATACTGAGACATTTTATTTGATCAGATTTGGCTGTCATCACTGAGATAGCTGTTCTTGTCTGAGATTTAAAAAATGCACTAAAATTATCTCAACAGAATCTGTTCTATGCATTTTAGAAGAAGTTTAATAGAAACATTAATTGATTCACTCATTAATTTCATAAAACTTTACCGCACATCTGAAGACAGAAACTAATCAATGAAAAAAAGTAGGATTCATTTTCTTAGAGCATTTCAACTCTAGAAATAAGTATATGACAATACTTAATCACAAATGATATCATGTAAAACAGGGAAATGAATAAGGGTTAGAGATTAGACTTATGCTTTATGGACTACTCTTAAAAGGTCTATGGAGACAGCTACATTTGATCAAACGGTTAGCATTAACTGTAGGGAAGAGAAGAAAGAACATCTTATCATAAACAATGCCACACATGCAAACCCAAAGCTAGACACAAGATATCGTGTATAGAACATTCTTCCCAAGAAGGAAGAAACACAAAACCACAAAAGAAAAGTAGACATTGGCCAAAGATGTATAGTTTGCAACAAATGTTCCTCAAATGAGGAACATTAATCATAAATTATAGTATTCTTATTATAATCAGAACATGCACATACTTCTACATGCAGGTTGACTTTTTATGTATGTAAAATAGCTAAATTAAATAATTCCAAATCATAAACATGTACCAAAGTATGACATTTATGAACACATAATTGTGATTTGTCAATTAAAATGATTTGCTATATGTTTTAATAAGCTTGTTATTTGATGTCATAAATGCATTTTGATTACTCTCCCCCACACTCTCTTATTTCCTAGGTACTCTTGACAAATCCACATCCTCCCTGCCAATCTTTTTCTCACATTCATGTCTTAATCATTTGCTATTGTGAAGTACTGAGTTTGACTAGGGCTGTCTGTGTGATCATGGGTTTTGTGCTATTCCCCGGAGCCTGGTACACTCACCCTTGCATAATATGACTAATGACCATGCGTGTCTTCTCAGAATCTCACCATAGCCAATAGGTCACCGAAAAGGTTGAAGAACCCTGTGAATCTCATCTGCTTTGTCAGCAGCTCTTGACAGGGCCAGCCATGTGTAATTCCAGTGTAGACAACCAGAGTTATGAGTTCTTGATTGCAATGGCTGTCATCCTGTGGAAAGAGCATTTCTAAATTTTGACTCTTACATTCTTTTTACTCTCTCTTCCACAATGTTTCCAAGGTCTTAAAGATGGGTCAAAATGGTCGTATTTAGTGTCAAACACTCAACTCTCACTTATTCTCAGCATCTTAAAAAGTCATGAATGCACATATTCACTACAGTTCATTGCAAAGAGAAGCCTCTCTGGTCAAAGCCAATAATAGTATTTATCTATTATTATAAATGTAAATATGTGGAAAGTGGTTTAGTACCATGTCAATTTAGTTAACCAACAGTATTAAGTCCTAGGGCCTCAGATCTCCTCAGCTAAAAGTAAAGACCATAGGTTAAGAAGTCATGTAGAACAAGCCAGTAAACCATGTCAAGAGACAAGAATGGAAGGTAATTGTAAGGAATTTCATTATCAGTATCACATTAGAGTGATATAGTACAAAGATTTCTTTTTTTCTTTCTTTCTTTCTTTCTTTCTTTCTTTCTTTCTTTCTTTCTTTCTTTCTTTCTTTCTAGGTATAATTTTATTTTAAACTCCAGATTTTATTCCCCTCCTGGTCTACCTTCCAATTGTTCCACATCACATTCCTCCTCTCTTTCCCCCTGTCTCCACAAGAATGTCCCCACCACCCAGTGCACCAGAACTCTAAACTCCCTGGGGCCTCCACTCTCTTGAGGGTTAGGTGCATCTTCTCTGACTGAACCCAGACCCAGAAGTCCTCTGCTGTTTGTGTGTTGGGGAGCTCATATCAGCTGGTGTATGCTACCTGGTTGGTGATCCAGTATCTGAGAGATCTCAGGGGTTCAGATTAATTGAGACTGCTGTTCCTCCTACAGGGTTGTCCTCCTCCTCAGCTTCTTCCAGCTTTTCCCTAATTCAACCACAGAGGTCAGCAGCTTCTATCCATTGGTTGGGTGCAAATATCTACATCTGACTCTTTCAGCTACTTATTGGGTCTTTTGGAGGGCAGTCATGATAGGTCCCTTTTGTGAGCATTCCAYAGCCTCTAAAATAGTGTCATGTCTTGAGGCCTCCCCTTGAGCTGGACCTACTTTGGTCCTGTTGCTGAACCTTCTTTTCCTCAGACTCCTTTCCATGTATATCCCTGCAGTTCTTTCAGACAGGAACAATTACGGGTCACAGTTTTGACTGTGGGATGGCAGCCCCATTCCTCACTTGATGCCCTGTCTTTCTGCTGGAGGTGGGCTCTACAAGTTCCCTCTCCCCAGTATAGGGCACTTCATCTCAGGTCCCTCTGAGTTCTGAGAGTCTCTCAGCACCCATGTCTCTGATACATGCTGGAGGGTCCCCTCAAGCTTCTACCTCATGAGGTTTCATGTTTCCATTCTTTCTGCTGACCCTCAGGGCTTCAGTCCTTTCCCCCCATCCAATATCCAAGCCAGCAACATGGTTGCTCTGGCGGGAGATCATATCCAAACGTGTTCTAGGTCTATGTGATCCATCTGGGATGTAAACATGTCCTGGATTACAGTATGGTCTGGCTGGAATACAGATACTCTCTTAGAAGTCACCTTTAATCCAAAACAATGGAGGTAAGGTTAGTTTGCAGAAGAAGGCATTCATGTATTGAGAGTGACATCTAATTGGAGGGCAGTTCAGTGAGTGGGTGCAGTTGAGTTAGTTGAGTCAGTACAGAGAGTGCAGTGCAGTGGAGTTGACTGTAGGTCAGTAGAGGCATTTGAAGCCAGAATATAAGGATTCAGAAGAGTAAAGCAAATTTCCAGAGCTAGTTGGAGGTCAAAGCAATTCAATAAGAAGCTGAGAGAAGCCAGACTGAATCAATCAACTTGGATTGCAGTTTGAGCTGGACAGCTGAGTTGAACCAGCCAGCCAGAATTCAAAAGGAGCTAGAAAAGGAGAGCTTATTCAACAGTAAGCTTCTGAGATGATAATTACATCTGGTGAATAAAAGTTACTTTTATGGTACACTCAGAATGATGGGAATTAGTTGGGGTATGTATTGAAATTTAAGTTTAGAAGAAATAAACCATAGGAAATATTAACAACCATTAAGTTAATGAGATACAATTGAGCTGAAGAGGAACTAGAGCTTAGTATCAAAAAATCTTTATATTGGGAAATTGTCAGGGTCAAGGTTATGGTAGCCAAATTGTTTGAAAAGCAGAGGAAGCTTTAAACTGTTGATTCTAGAATGTTCTATGAACCAAAAATTCCACATATGTTTTCTTGAGATGACTTTTAGTTTTATGTCTTCATTTACATGCTCTACATAGCTTTCTGTTCCACTTTGTGTGTGTGTGTGTGTGTGTATGTGTGTGTGTATGTGTGTGTGTGAGAGTGACAGAGACAGAGACAGAGAGATGCAGAGAGAGACAGAGACAGAGAGACAGAGAGAGACAAATAGAGATAGAGAGAGATTGAGAGAGAGAGAGAGATTTCTTTAAGGTGTTTTGAGCACTTGTGAATCCAGTGGAGATTAATAGTCATTTTGATTAAATTATTTTTCTAATTTTCATTTTTATCAGCATCAGCCAATTTCTTTTTAGCTTATCTTCTTGACAAGCACAGATCAAACCCATTAAATTTCTACTTTGAATGCTCTTTTCTCATATTCATGTCCCCAGAGCTTGTTCTTTCTTCATAGTAGAACAAATGTAGAACTTCTACAGTTTATATGTTGGCTTGTGTAGCTCATATGTTAACAGACACAAGGGAAGTCAGAAACACTGGGAAGCAGATCAAATCTTTTGAGTCACTTATACCTGTTGCTGCATTCTCTGATTAATGTAATAAACATCGTGTGCATAATTATGTCTGTCTAGATATTAATCTNAGCCTCTAAAATAGTGTCATGTCTTGAGGCCTCCCCTTGAGCTGGACCTACTTTGGTCCTGTTGCTGAACCTTCTTTTCCTCAGACTCCTTTCCATGTATATCCCTGCAGTTCTTTCAGACAGGAACAATTACGGGTCACAGTTTTGACTGTGGGATGGCAGCCCCATTCCTCACTTGATGCCCTGTCTTTCTGCTGGAGGTGGGCTCTACAAGTTCCCTCTCCCCAGTATAGGGCACTTCATCTCAGGTCCCTCTGAGTTCTGAGAGTCTCTCAGCACCCATGTCTCTGATACATGCTGGAGGGTCCCCTCAAGCTTCTACCTCATGAGGTTTCATGTTTCCATTCTTTCTGCTGACCCTCAGGGCTTCAGTCCTTTCCCCCCATCCAATATCCAAGCCAGCAACATGGTTGCTCTGGCGGGAGATCATATCCAAACGTGTTCTAGGTCTATGTGATCCATCTGGGATGTAAACATGTCCTGGATTACAGTATGGTCTGGCTGGAATACAGATACTCTCTTAGAAGTCACCTTTAATCCAAAACAATGGAGGTAAGGTTAGTTTGCAGAAGAAGGCATTCATGTATTGAGAGTGACATCTAATTGGAGGGCAGTTCAGTGAGTGGGTGCAGTTGAGTTAGTTGAGTCAGTACAGAGAGTGCAGTGCAGTGGAGTTGACTGTAGGTCAGTAGAGGCATTTGAAGCCAGAATATAAGGATTC
The DNA here is from genome assembly GCA_002335545.1 of Apodemus speciosus. Lineage (NCBI taxonomy): Eukaryota > Metazoa > Chordata > Mammalia > Rodentia > Muridae > Apodemus > Apodemus speciosus. The sequence continues at coordinate 27,768 of BDUI01007127.1, forward strand.
AGAAGAGTAAAGCAAATTTCCAGAGCTAGTTGGAGGTCAAAGCAATTCAATAAGAAGCTGAGAGAAGCCAGACTGAATCAATCAACTTGGATTGCAGTTTGAGCTGGACAGCTGAGTTGAACCAGCCAGCCAGAATTCAAAAGGAGCTAGAAAAGGAGAGCTTATTCAACAGTAAGCTTCTGAGATGATAATTACATCTGGTGAATAAAAGTTACTTTTATGGTACACTCAGAATGATGGGAATTAGTTGGGGTATGTATTGAAATTTAAGTTTAGAAGAAATAAACCATAGGAAATATTAACAACCATTAAGTTAATGAGATACAATTGAGCTGAAGAGGAACTAGAGCTTAGTATCAAAAAATCTTTATATTGGGAAATTGTCAGGGTCAAGGTTATGGTAGCCAAATTGTTTGAAAAGCAGAGGAAGCTTTAAACTGTTGATTCTAGAATGTTCTATGAACCAAAAATTCCACATATGTTTTCTTGAGATGACTTTTAGTTTTATGTCTTCATTTACATGCTCTACATAGCTTTCTGTTCCACTTTGTGTGTGTGTGTGTGTGTGTATGTGTGTGTGTATGTGTGTGTGTGAGAGTGACAGAGACAGAGACAGAGAGATGCAGAGAGAGACAGAGACAGAGAGACAGAGAGAGACAAATAGAGATAGAGAGAGATTGAGAGAGAGAGAGAGAGATTTCTTTAAGGTGTTTTGAGCACTTGTGAATCCAGTGGAGATTAATAGTCATTTTGATTAAATTATTTTTCTAATTTTCATTTTTATCAGCATCAGCCAATTTCTTTTTAGCTTATCTTCTTGACAAGCACAGATCAAACCCATTAAATTTCTACTTTGAATGCTCTTTTCTCATATTCATGTCCCCAGAGCTTGTTCTTTCTTCATAGTAGAACAAATGTAGAACTTCTACAGTTTATATGTTGGCTTGTGTAGCTCATATGTTAACAGACACAAGGGAAGTCAGAAACACTGGGAAGCAGATCAAATCTTTTGAGTCACTTATACCTGTTGCTGCATTCTCTGATTAATGTAATAAACATCGTGTGCATAATTATGTCTGTCTAGATATTAATCTYCAGATTCTTCTAATGTGATTATTACTCATTATGACTGTGTCCTGTGCCATGCCCTTTAGCTTTTTGGAGAACAAGGCTAACACATCATTACTGGAACTCCCAGCCCCACCTAATTGCTTTTTTAAAAATATATTCCAAAATAGGTAAATATAAAAATTATAGAATAATTTATTTTAAAGAAAATGGTAGAAAATTACACACACACACACACACACACACACATGCTTCCTTAATAGACAAACTCCCACCCCCTTTAAAAAGGAACAGAGAATCTATTACATAATATTTCTCCATTTCCTATGTGAGACTTTGTTCAAACTGTACTCACTCTAATTTCTTCATTCCTTTAATTCTGGGTTAAGCTATCTCTTGTTCTCTCTAGTGGGCTTTTAGTGAATATAACTCACGCTGAAGCTTGGAAATTGCTTGTGAGATTGGGTTTGAATCTGTGTGTAAAATACTTAATGCAAGCCTTGAGATTTTCTTGTTAATTATGTATTATTTTTTAAACCAATACTGACCTACATATTATTAAGCTGTATTTAAGTAAATGGATGATAAATTTCACWTTACTGACTGAGAAGATATATAGTAATAACTTTTGTTTGTGAATTAATTGTCTTTAAATTACAGATTTGCAATTAGCTGAAGTTTTGAAGAAGTGATACAAAAATTAAAACATAAACTACAGTTTGGAGCTTATTTTAAATATTAATTACATATACCAAATATGCAGTTAAAAAATCTCTATTCTCTAACATGCTATAACTTAAACTATATTTTTTCATTCTTTGAAATTAGAGTAAGAGTTTAATGAAAATTAGAATTCTAAATATGCTTTATTCTTGATCATTTTCTCAATTTTTAATTGTTAAAACCCCAGTTAGCTAGTACTTTGCCTCAAATCCTAACTAGCCTGCCTTTCTCAGCATCGTAATGGAACACCTGGACACACATTATGTTATATGTTCCAGAGATGGGCAGGCACGCTCAATGATAACCCAATCACTCACCCATCTTGTTTCACTACCCRTCCTTGCCTGCTCCCTAAAAACCACATAAATATTTTATTTCTAAATAAACAATGCAACCTCGAATCCATAGGTAGTGCCTACACTGAAAAGAAAAAAAAAAAGCAGGAAAGGGGAGATAAAGAGGGAGAAATAAAGAATTTTATATTTAGTTGTGAAAGAATTCAAGATGTGCAGGGCTAGCTCTCAGAATCTGAGATAGATGAAAAGATAACCAGTTATCTTTTACTGATATTAAAGATGTTTTAGGAGCAAAATGATGAGAAGATAGGAGGATGTGGGGCTTGGCGGTCACGTAGACCATAGCTTCGGGATTCTATAGGTATCACCAGTGAGTACTGTGTTATCTCTCAGGTACAACCATGAGGAGACTGTTTTACCCAGCAGGTCAGGACTCTGAGGAAAGTATTACTCTCGAGGGAAGACTCTGTATTCCACCAAACTTGCTACTTCCGACTTACACTCAGGCATCTAGAACTTGGTGAGCTTTTTCCTAGAGAAAACTCTTGTCTCATTATTTCTGTCTGTGAACATTATGCCCCAAAATTTGAAATTAATGAGGGGCCAAATTGTTTAAGATGTCTTTAACTATCACATAAATCTCAATTCTCATGTCTCCAAGAAGTAAGCCCTAATACAGATTGCTTTAATTCTTAGAGCCCATGCCTATTTGGAATCATGTCCTAAGTTTCAGTACAGATCTAAAGGGTTCACCAAGGAACCTTTTTAGACGCACACTCAATACTTGTCCTGAAATAGGAGGCAACATGTGAATATATTGTACTTACCAGTGTAATTGCAAAAGAATGGACCTTTATCCAAGCTTCTGCCCTGTGCAATGCAAAGCGAGGATGCATTCCAGTTCTCTTATCCAAGGATCTGTCTGACACTTGTCAAGCAGTGTTACTTGATCACAGCAGGATGAAAATGCACACTCAGAGTAATTCTGTAAACACCAGCTTAATCTGCATTGGAAGAGATACTATTCTGTCTGGCAGAGAAGCCTGCAGGATACATCCTGCAGTGACAGTCACCTCTGGAATGTGGTTAGCAATATGAGAAAGTGAAAGCAATCACAAGGGGGTGGGGGAGGGAGGGAAGGTCCTAGGAGGGAAAGTGGATAGACACAGAGAGGGGGGACATGATGTGGTATTGAGTAGGGGAAAAGGACTGAAGCTCTGAGGGCCAGCAGAAAAAGATGGAAACAGGCAAYCTCAGGATATAGGAGGTTGGGGGGACCCTCCAGAATGCACCAGAGCCCTGGGAGGTGAGAGACTCTCAGGAATCAAAGGAAGGGACCTTAGATGAAATGCCCTACAGTAAGGAGAGAGAACTTACAGAGCCCACGTCCAGCAGAAAGACGGGGCATCAAGTGAGGGATGGGATTGCCATCCCACAGTCAAAACTCTGACCCATGATTGTTCTGGTGTGAAAGAACTGCAGGGATATAAATGGAGAGGACCCTGAGGAAAAGAAGGTCCAGAAACAGGCCTAAAGTAGATCCAGCTCAAGGGGAGGTCCCAAGACCTCACTATTATGAAGGCTACAAAGCACTCACAGAAGGGACCTAGCATAAAAGCCTCTGAAAGAATCAGCAAGAGTCAGATGCAGATATTTGCACCCAGTCAATGGACAGAAGCTGCTGACTTCTGTGGATGAATTAGGGGAAAGCTGGAAGAAGCTGAGGAGAAGGGCGATCCTATAGGAGGACCAGCAATCTTAATTAACCCGGGCGCCCAGTTATCTCAAACATTGGACCACCAAACAGGCAGGATACAGCAGCTCATATGAGACCCCTAACACATATACAGCGGAGGACTGCCAGGTCTGGCTTTAGACAGAGAAGATGCACCTAATCCTCTAGAGACTGGAGGTCCCAGGGAGTCTAGAGGTCTGGTGGGGTGGATGGTGGGGACATCCTTGTGGAGACAGTGGAGGCAGGGAGGGATGTGGAACAGTCAGAGGGTGTGCAGGAGGGGAATAAAATCTGGAGTGTAAAAATAAATAATTCAGGCAATCAAACAACAAATAAGTAAAAGACAAAAAAGAAATGGAGAAAAAGATATGAAATAGAAATAGCAGAGACAAAAAGTCAAATRAAAGTTGTGTTTTTGTCTTTTACAGTGTGATCAAAATAACCCAGTTTTGTGAGTCTGGTAGCATCTATCTGCCCTATCTACTAACTGCTGTGTGGGTCAACACCATCATCCCTAATAGATAAAATAGAAAACTATCTCAATATCTGACTTCATTTTGTAAGACCTGAAAMACACACACACACACACACACACACACACACACACACACACACACACACACCCCATGCCTTGGAAAGCAACACCCAAATCACTCACGAGAAACGGTCTTGATGCAACAGCAAGAGGATTTTTATTCCAGAGGCTCTGGGGCTCACAGCCATACACCACGCAGGGGAAGGGGACTGTGAGCCGGGAGTGCAGAATCGGACAGCTTTTATAGGTTTACAACAAAACCCGCACATCACAAACCAATCATTCCTTAGCATCGAGAGCCTGCGCAGTGCGAACCAATTGATTTGTACCACTCYATAGCTTCTAAGCCAATCAGTTTAAATTATCCAAGCCCGCGCTCCAAGAACCAATCAGTTTTCTATAGGAGCCAGGTAGCAACTAGTTAGCTCATTTCCACTTACGGGACCAGGGACAGGTATGCATTTCCTGTTATGGGGGCCAGGATTACATATTAGGCACTTGGGGACTTGAGCACCCGCCAGGTGTGAGCCCCGAAGCCTGCGCAGTGACCCTGCCAGCCCAGCTGYGCTCGCCCTCGCCCCAGCTGCTCCGAGGAGGCAAAACTGGAAAGGACGCCAGGGACCTTCCCAGGCCTGCGGCTCGCAGCTGAACACCACAGGCAGGTGTGACATGTGCACTCCTGGACGGCTCAAGGAATGTGACTGTTCACCTAGTTTCTAACAAAGAGCAGGCTTTTTGGTGTCAGAGTTAGGCATGGGGGATCTTTAGCTTGTAATTCTCATCCTTTCAATTTCTTTTTTTATAGCAAATTTTATGCAAGCATATAATATGTTTTGATCAAATTCGCCCCCATTCCTTCTTTTCAAATTTCTCCTTTATCCCCTATTACTACTTTTCCCTTCCAACATTCTGTACTCTCTTGATTTTCCTCTGCATATATCGGTATAGAAAAAATGTTGCACGTTAATATTTTGAAAAGATCAGCAGAACTGCAGACGTGTAGAAATTTTCATCGACATTGGTAGAAATGAAACTGGCAAAGTTAAATTTATAGTGAAGTCAAACTAAAATTATCTCTGTAATGGAAACTGTACATGTGAAATTTCATAACACTGAATATACTAAGAGACAGTAACCCCTGAATCTCACTGCAAACCTCAGAAATAGGACAATCTGACTATGAAAAGCTTACTTTTATGTGAAACACGAATTCTCAMTATGGTGAGGTGTGGTGGTAATCAAGCATACCTCTGGGAATTTGATAAGTGGTATAGAAGTTCTTTTCAAGACACACACACACACACACACACACACACACACACACACACAAATTTAGAAGTTGGTTTTTAAGGGATTCACCAAATCCCTGAAACCATACTGCTCTGAGTTAAAAACCTCTAATGTACACATTCAAGTGACTGATTTGTTCTTAGACTGGCCAAAGTACTATGGAGGGATGGGCAATCCCCGAAGTCGTTCTGAGCTGTCATCACAGCTGGAGGATGTGGACTTTAAATTTCCTCTTAATACCCTGCCTGGGTTCACCTGAGAATTGCTGAACTTTCTGCTTTACTTTCATTTAATTCAACATCCTGGTTAATTCCTGGGTAAACATATGTTTGACTATACATATATGGAGACAAACATATTGAAAACATTAAGTGCTAAAAAATGGTCCGCATTAGTTACTTCCATATATGTTCATTTGAATAAGGTGAAGCATCAAGAAAACTAGTTATGAGGACCCTTATTTATCCAAGATGAATACCTAGAGATATTCTTTGGTATTAGTGTCAGCGTTTGCAAGAAAAAATTATCCCATTAAAATAGCCCTCATGAATAATTCAGAGAGTTCAATTTAATGGAGGAAGGGGGAGACAGAAACGGGTCATCAAATTTGTTGGAAACCTATATTGCTGTACAGCATTTTTTATGAGCAGTTATAATGTAAGTTATTTTTTGTTCTGTACCCACAGGAAGTAGTTTTTATAATTCAAAAATTTGCCTTTCATTTTTTGATTTGCCACATTCCTAAAAGTATTTTCTCAAAAAATATCTTATGTGTTCCACCCAGTGGATACTGATTTTTTTTTTGTTTTGTTTTCGAAAGTGCATTGATAAGAGATCTTTGCTTATGTTGAAATAGTAACTAACTTAAAAGAAAGTGAACTGGAATGGCTAACTTCCTGTGCTGTAACAATCACCGGAGTGAGTTCAGTTGACACTGGCTGTTGGTCAGGGTTCAGTGGGTGGGGAGTGTGAGAGGCGCTGTAGAACTGCCCATGGTGACGTATTTAGTGTGCAAAGCCTTTGCAAGGACCTAGTACAGAGTTCAGCCCAGGAGCAATTAATGATAGAGAGAAGACAACAGGGCTGCACATTCTCTAATCACATGAAGATGTTACGCCTTGATCAGCATTCACATGTACAGAAGGCTGAAGTATGTTTCAGATTTGAAACTATATAACCAACAGCTTTCCAGCTCAGTATTGATTAGCAAGTGCCTCTTCTCTTTTGTATGTAGCCCAACAGTGCTGAACTCATCAGAGAATGTGACATCTCGCACTTTTCTGTGACTTAAGTCTCTCCTATATGTGTTATACTCTTTCCTCATACTTTGAAAGATAAAACTACAAATGTTAATAATAATGAGCCAATTAACCACAGTGGTATATGGTACAGATAATTGGAATTGTGTCATATTTTCCCTAAAGGCAGAATAGAAGAATGAAAACAGATTTAAGAGAGGGGTGGCTCCTGAAGCCGCAGAAAAAGCTTGGTGGGAGAAACAAGATGTCTCCCCAGGGCTCGGAGTTTTTTTTTTTTTTTTTTTTTCTTTTTTTTTTTTTTTTTTTTTTTTTTTTTTCCCACATTAGAAATGAGTGGCGGTGTCGGTAGATTTGGCCTTTTTTCTATTGGGTGCAGACCTAAGAAGAACATTAGTGTACATGAGGTCACTGTGAGGAGATTTCCAAGTCAGTGCTGGAAGAAAAAAAAGCATGGGAACAAGTGAGAAGATGTCAAGTTAATTCATTCCCATCAGAGTCCTCCGCTGAGAAATAACACTGCCTCGATATCTTCACCCGAGAGGTGACATCACCTTTCCAAAGTTCCCACCTGAAGGTAGCAGTATCTCCTCAGAGTCTTTTCCTGATGGATAACAGTCTTTGCAGAGTCCTCTTCATGATGCTCATAGGTGTACCGAGGCAGAAACAACATCACGACAATCTCCTCAGGTCGGGCCAGAAGGCTAGACTTTTCCAACTTGCACTCCATCACTGAGTGTGACTTTTCTTTTTCTGGATGAAGTAATTCTTGACGGAGCTGAATCCTAAGAGCTTGTGGTAGTTTGAAAATGCTTGGCCCAGGGAGTGGCATTATTAGGAGGTGTGGCCTGGTTGGAGTAAGTATGGCCTTGTTGGAGGAAGTTTATGACTCTGGGTGTGGGCTTTGAGGTTTCTATGCTAAAGCTCCGCCCAGTTCGGAAGGAAATCTCCTACTAGATGGTTGTGCAACAGTCTCTTCTTGGCTGCCTTCAGATTAAGATGTAGAAGAACTCTCAGTTCCTTCTTTAGCGCCAAGCCTGCCTGGATGCTACCATATTTCCCACCATGATGATAATGGACTGAACCTCTGAACCTGTAAGGTAGCCCCGAATTAAATGCTGTCCATTATAAGAGTTGCCTTGGTATGGCATCTCTCATAGCAATAAAACCCTAAGCGCTGTTTGCTAGCTGTACTCATGGCATCTAAAACCATAGGTTTCTTAATATCTAGAGAACATCCCCCAAAGACCAGGTAGCCATGTTTTAGGTTTCAAGTAAAGGGGGTGCTGGTGAGGGAAGCAGTACAGGAGTGAAAACTTGGAAATAAGACAAGGAGCACAATGCAAACGAAGTCCTGATTACAAACAACATATTTGGCCTTATAATTTGGAAAGCTGTGTTTGGCCTAAGAACAAAATGATGTAATAACCCATAGAGAGTTCAAAGTTCATCTTGGAAAGAAAACAAAAAGCCTAGAGTGAAAATGTCTGGCAAACATATGCTATAGCTTTATGTGTGTGTGTGTGTGTGTGTGTGTGTGTGTGTGTGTGTGTGTGTGT
>BDUI01007127.1:47888-60420 GCA_002335545.1 Apodemus speciosus
TAAATATGACCTGCTGAGCACAGTCAGTGTTGCCAGTGTGGATGTTTAAGGAAATGACCTGTGAGTATTGGATATCCAGTAAGGAGCTCACTCCTGTGAAAGACTAATTTTCCCTTTTCCAGCATTTGTTAGTTGCTTATAGCATCTAGGAATGAAGCCTCATGAGATTGCTCCTACATACATTGGGATGTCAACTGGTGTCAGAAGTGTTCAAGTCTTGTTTAGAAAGCCATATGGTTGAGATTTCATGGGTATAAGTTTCTCTGTCCTAAAAGACACTGCCTCCCAGTCAACTTTCTAGTAGTTTGGCTCTTATACTCCTTTTATTTTTCTTTTTTATATATTCTTCTCTCATATATCACATACCAACCTCAGTTTCCCCTCCCTACTCTACTCCCAGTCTCCTTACTCCCTGCATCTCCTCCAAATTCACTTCTCTTCCATTTCCTCCTCAGAAAAGAGCAGGTTTCCCAGGGATATCAAGTAAACATGGCATAACATATTACAATAAGACTAGGCACATATCCTCATATGCAGGCTGGATGAGGCAGCCCAGTGGGAGGGAAAGTGTCCCAAAATAAGGCAAAAYKGTCAGAGACAGTCCTCAGTTCCGCCGTTAGGAGTCCCACAAGAACATCAAGACACACAACCATAGCATGTATGCATAGGGCCTATATCAGATGCAGGCGCCTAGGTCAGCTCAGTCTCTGTGAGCCCCCATGAGCCCTGGGTAATTGACTCTGTGGGCCGTGTTCTTGTGGTATCTGACCTGTGCTCCACAGTGTTCCCAGAATCTTATATGGAGGTGTTGTGTTGTAGCTATGTCAGATGATGTGTATATGTTGTAGCTATAGTCATTTCTCTGTATTTTGACTCCTTGTGGCTTTCTGTAAAGGTCTCTTCTCCTTAAAAAAAAAAAAAAAAGATTTTTGTGTTTGATGAGAGGACACTTATTTGTGGATAAAAGAATAAGTGTTCCAAATGCAGCTACAAATTATGCTGCTTTAGGTAAGTAGTTATAGTAAGTTCTTTTTTTAGATCCATGACGGCACGTTGAGCTGGTTAGCAAGAATGAATTCTGTTCTGCTGAGCACTTAGGTGCACTTATAGAACTGTGGGCTATCTCTAAGATATGGATGCACTATCGCAACTTTAGGGATAACGTGCCATGCTGGTCATTGTCTGTCTTTTCATTGGCATCACACTGGGAGGAACTGTTGATTTCTCTCTGTCCTAAGCACTTTGCATATCACCTCTGGTACTGTGTAAGCTAGTCCTTGTGGAGGAGGCTTCTCGGTCAGTTCCAGCTCAAATTCTCTGAGTCCAGTTCTCTTTCCTTGTGATTGTGATATCGTCAGCAATCAGGATTTGACTCAAACTTCTAGGAGGCCATGCCTATAGGACATAGCAATAACCTAGATATTTTGAGAGTGATTTGCCCTCCCTTTAGCAGCAACTATAGAGGAGGTTTTCTCATAACTGATATTATCAGTCTATGGCTTTAAAAGGAAAGATTACCCCTCCAAGAGGCATAACTCCATTTAAACCATAACACACACACACGCGCGCGCGCACACACACACACACACACACACACACACACAAATATGGTTTTATATGTATACAGATAATGAATCTCTATCTCTTTTTTCAAGCATCCTCACTGTTTTTAATCTTTCCTGTTTCCTCAGCTTAAGGCTCCCTCTCCATTTCCCTCTTCCTATCTCCTTACGATGTTACTTCCCTGTCCGTAACGAGTCCCCACCAAGGTCCTATATCACATTCCTGGTCTCTGTAGTGACTTTAGGTTTTTGGTCATATATGAAGACTTGGATTTATGTACATAAATAAATGTTCATTTAACCTTTTAGGAAATTGTAAGGTTGTATTCTAATGTACTAGCAATTTCATATTTTACTATTTCACCAGTATTTGGTGTGATGGGAGATATTGAATGTTGCTTTGTTGTGGCTTTAGTATGCATTTCTCTGAAGAGCAATGACCCTGAACTCCTTTCCCTGACCATTACTATCTAGGTTTTCTTGGTGTGTCTCCGATTGCTTTATCATGATCACTTTCATAYAGTTTTTTAAATTATGATTTAAACTTAAACTCTCTTTTTGTATTCTAGAGACGAGGTCATTACCAAGCATATCCTTTTTTTTTTCAAATATTTTATTTCAGGCAGTGTAGGATTTATATTTTCATCCCTCTTATTGTATTTTAAAAACAAATGTTACTAATACTGATGAATGCAGCTTAAGGCTTCCTTTATGTATAAGCACTTTAGTGCTTCATCTAAATATTCTTACTCAGTGCTATATTTTAGCCTATTTTTCTTTTCCTGGTTTTACAATTTTAGATCATATATGAAAGTCTGTTATTAACTTGAATTAATTTCTCCATATAGTATGAAATAGTTTGAGTTACATTTTCTGTTTCTGAAAATTTGGTGAGTTCATTTTAATGAAGAAAAATATGCATCTTTCTCTACTATGCTGTTTTTGTGCCTGAGTTGAAATTAAAATGGCGACATCTGTGTAGAGTTATCTTTCATTCAGCTCCTGTTTTTAGGTATATCTGTCTAAGGCTGTTGATAGGAAAACAGATTTGCAATAACTCTGAAGTTCAAAAATGTTCTGCTCAAATTTTGTTATCTGTTTTTAACAATCTTTTATCTGTAATTATTTATACTTTTATCAGAACATTAAAATCTTGTTAAGTCTTCCTAAAATGATTCTTGGATTTTTCTCCCTCTGATGTTGCATTAAACCCACACTCAACACGTTTTAAAGGTTATTTCTTTGTATTTTAAGTTTATGGGTGTATTTGACTGTATGCATGCAAACATACATTCAGTGTCCTTGGAGACCAGAAGGTAATTTTGGAACCTCTAGAACTGGAGTTTCAGATGTTTATAAACCTGCATAGATGCTGGAAACAAGAGATAAGGGATCTTAAGCCCTGAGTCATTTCTCAAGCACCAGTCAACATCTGAAAAAAAAACTTATTTATATTCAATTTACTTGTATGAGTATTTTCCAGTATGTACCTATGTGCGTAAAATGGAAGTGCTATTGTCCACAGGGGCTAGAAGATGGTGTAAGATTCACCTTTAACTGAGTTATAGATGTTTTGTGAGCTATCATTTGGGTGCTGGCAACCAAACTTGGATCCTTTGTAAGAGAAGAAAATGCTCTTCACTGTTTGAGCCATTTCCTAGACCCTTAAAGTCAACATTTTAGTAAAAATTGAATTTTTTGATCTATGAGTAGCATATGTCTTTCTCTTCACTTAGATGTTTTTACTTCTTAGAAGTGTTTTCAGTATTTGTAGTTTTTGTAATATTAATTCCTGAGTGTTATATATTTTATATTATTAAAATAGTATTACTTTTAATGGCAATTTTTAATAAGTAGAAAAATTGTTGTCTTTTGCTTTGTTGTGCTGGTCATTCAACCCAAGGATTTGAGCATGTTAGGTAAGTGCTCTACTCAATATCTTATACTTACAACATTTTCATTGTTTGGAAAAAAAATTTACTAATCACTTTCAGTAGTTTTTAAACTATGTTATATTGAAGTACCTACAGAGATAATTATCATATGTATGTAAATAGACCCCCTTTCCCTTTCTGAATCCAGATAATTTTTATTGATTTATTGACTTAATTTTCTTGATCCTTTGCTTTATATCTAGTTTAATAGTTTCAAAAAAGAGAGATAAAAATTAATGTCAATAACTTTTGACCGGATAAAAAGCATATATCGCTTCACCCGTAAATATGAGGTTAACTATACTTTTTATTTATTTTTTCTCTGGATTTAGTTTTTTTATTCCCCTTTTATTGTGTCTTTAAACCTATGAGAGATGATACATGAAATACATCTGAGCACTCATTAAAATGGATAATATGACTTCTATTATTTCTCTGTTAATACAATGAAATGCATTGATTCGATTTCAAATGTTAGACTGTTCCCTGTGTAAACTCTAATTGGTTATATAACAGAAAATCTTTCTACGCATATTTGGACTTAATTTTTTAAAAATCTTAATCCATATTTAAGAAGGATTCTGGTAGAGATTTTTGCTCTTGTTCTTGTTGTTTGTTATTGTTTTTTTAAATTTCAAACTACTATTGACCTTATAAAATTAGTAGAGAAATGTTCATACTTCTTCAGTCATCCAAAACCATTGTGCACARATATAGTACATTCGTTTTACTTGTCAATCTTATTGCCAAAATGTATTCACAGAATTCTGCTATCATTTTAACATTTTAGACCTTTAAATGGTGTTTTTAACCCATTAACTTCTATAATTTATGTCTTCTTTCTTTTGTTATGATCATTCTAGGCTGAAGCAGCTTCTGGTCATATTGATTTTTTTTTTGATTTTCTGTTACTCATTTCATTGATTTTGTTTTTGATCTATTTTATTTTAATTCATGTGCTATCTTTGGGAGCATGTTTCTTTCTGTTTTATGTAAGAACTGAAGTTATTGGTTTGAGAAGTATTTAATTTTCAAATGAAGTATTTAGTAATATAAAATTATCTTCATCTCATACATTTTGATATGTTGTATTTCCATTGTCACTGATTTCAAAATATTTTCTAACTTCTCTTTGGTACAGGATTTGTTTTAAATACTTTTTAATATTCATTCATTAATTTATTCATTCATTTTATGTCAATGTAGATACAAATCAACTAGTATCTACCACTTACAGACTGCAGGGGACTGACCTGCACGTGGACTCTTCCATTTCCAAAGTTCCCCCTTTTCCATCCTAAAAGCAAGCAAGCAAGCAAACAAACAAACAAACAAAAAACTGGGATAAGCTAGAAACGTAGTACAATGGACTCCCAGGAATCTAGGAGAGGAGCCCTAGCTAAGACTCACAGTAATGGGGGATATGGAGCCCCAACCAGCCATCTACTCTAACTTGGCAAGACTTCTGATGGAGAGATTGGGGTACCCACCCAGCCACAAAACCTTCAATCCACAATTTGTCTTGCCTATAAGATGTGTTGAGGTAAAGGTGGCACAGAAATTGTGGGAATGTCTTGCCAATGTCTGGTCCAGCTTGAGACCCATGCCATGAGTGGAAGTCCAAGACTGATACTGCCTGGAGGACCAGGAACCAGAGGCTGGATAGCCCAGAGTTCTGGAATAGAACCAAACATGGCAATAGATAGAAAGATAGACAGACAGACAGACAGACAGACAAACAGACAAACAGACAGACAGATGATTGATAGATAAACATGAAAAATCAATGAAGAGATTTCTAATGATATTCTACTAGACTCATTAGAGCCTAGCCCAGTTGTCATCAGAGAGACTTAATCCAGCAACTGATGAAAACAGATGCAGAATCCCATAGCTGCATGTTAGGCAGAGCTCAGTAAATCCTGTGGAAGAAGGGGAAGAAGGATTGGAGGAGTCAGAGGAGTCAAGGAATCCACAGAATCAACTAGTCAGGCTGCCTGCGTGGGGCTGCACATGTTGTGTAGTTTTGTTATGTGTTCTTGTAGAATTCTTAACAGYGGGAGTGGAAGCTGTCTCTGATAATTTTGCCTGTGTTTGGGACCCTTGTCCCCCTACTCACTTGCCTTATCCAGACTTAATATGAAGGGAGGTGCCTAGTTTTATTACCACTTGATATGCTGTGTTTGCTTGCTATCCCTGGGAGGCCTGCCTTTTTCTGAAGGGAAATGGAAGTAGAGTGGGCACTGACCTGGGGCGGGGAAGGTTGGCAGGGGAGAAGAGAGGGGAAAATGGGGTTGGGATGTAATGAATGAGAGAAGAATAAAATAAAAAAAAAACAATCAATCTACCAACCGAATGAACAAACAAGCATTCTACAGCACTSGGCAGTACATGCACAGTCTCCCTTCTACAGAGAGACTTCTACTCTTCAGCTGTCTTATCAACCAGAGCTCCCAGGGACCAAGGAGTTCACATGGCTCTGGCTGAATATGGAGCAGAGGACAGCCTTGTCAGACATCAATGGGAGGGGAGGTCCTTGGTACTATGAAGGTTTGATAGATGCCCCAGTGTAGGGGAATCAAGGGCCAGGAGGTGGGAGTGGGAGTGTGGGTGGGTGGAGGAATACCCTTACAGAAGCAGAGGGAGAGGGGATAGAAGGGGGATTTCTGGGAGAGGGGGAAACTGAGTAAGGGGACACTTGAAACATAAATGAATTAAAAAAACAAAACAAAAAAAAAAAAAAAAAAAAAAAAAAAAAAAAAGAAAAGAGAGAAAGAATCCACTTCTGAAGGTGACCGTCTTCTCGCCAGTACTTCCATGTCACCTCTATCGATCTCCATCTAACATTTCTTTCCCTCTACCATATGGGCTCTGGGATCCAAACTCTGGTTTTACTTTCCATAACTTTGCATGCATGTTTAGGAATTTTCTAGTAGATACATGAACATTTAGACCACCATATGCCTTGAAAAATGTATTCATTCTTTACCTAATGAATACTATTGTAATAAGTAACTAGCTTTGAAGCTATTACTTTGTTATCATCCTCTARTATCTTAGTTTGTAAGTCTTAAGTTCATTATTCAACTGGTAAGGCATTTAAGGTAAGTCATAAAATGCATGTAATAATAAAAGATTATCTTAGTAAAATGATGTATTTCTGGTGGTCAGGAAGGCTGTCTGTAGTATGTATATATTTCATTATTTTGAGTCATATTTTATTCTACAAAATACAGTAATTTCTCTTCCAAGGTATAAATATACAATAAGTTTTTGGAAGGCAAATATTTAATTATTTTACAGTGACAAATTATAACAATAAAATTTGGAAACATCTGAATTTTATTAGGCTTTTATTGAGACTTCAGCTGTAATAAGAGATTCTCCACCAAAGGCTGTAGCTCTTATATGGTGGAGTGGTTGCCTGACATGCGTGAGGACAGCTTTGTGCAGTGGCAGTATCRTAGCCAATGAGGTTTATCCGAGGCATGAGTATTGCTAATTGAAAACATGCATGAGGCCATAGGCCCAATCACTAGTACTACAAAATTTTTCTTAAGAAGTAGTTTGTATACACAGATCTCAATCACTGCCTGTATTTTTGGAAATAGCTACTTTATTATGTCTTTCAACTATAATATTATTAAAAACAGTTAAAAGATCATATTTGAGAAGTACTCTCTGTTATCTAATACTGATATCTAATACTTAGTAATTTGTTAGATAAGAAAATGCATAGCAGGGAAACAACTTTTATTTATTTAAATAAGATAAAGGTGATTGCGTGGGAAAGACTTTAATTTCTTGATAAGTAGATATTCTCCCAGATATTCTCCAAGTGGCTATATTACATAATAGGATCAACTGTGTAAAAAGTCTATTTTACTCTCTCCACTGAAAAGACTGATATATTAGAGATATTAGACCTAAGCATGTCAAATACAAGCATTTAATATCATTTCCGTATGATACCAGGGAGATACCTGCACTGTTTCTTAAAATAATGGAAAACTGTTGCTCAGAAAGATGCATAGAATTTTGATCTATACATTTTAGTGGAAAATATTGCTATAATGTTTAAAGCTTCTCTTGCCTATTCTTGCCTATATATTAATTCTTTCTCATTATCTATTTTAATAGGTACATGCATATAAGTTTACGCATAAAGTTGTAACATTGAGAAGGTACAATCATTCATTACTAATCACACAAGTATATCATTAAGTTCAAGATGTACCTTAATAGACATAGGCATTCATAGGTGCCGTATGTTTTATATCTTAAGAGTAAGGAGCAGTATGTAAGTAATTAAGTAAATGTTATAGTAAGTATAGCTTATACTGAAGCTTATCACTCCCCAGGGAACAGATACTTAATTTGTGGTCATGATAAAAACAACCAAATGAACTTCAGGTCTTGCAGGAGAGCTTAATAAACTTCAAAGGAGACAGAATAAGAACATATGAGTAAAAGTACATCCTCAGCCTTTCATTAGGCAAAATGAGCGTGAGTCGCAGCCCAGCATGGCTTCCGAAGTTAGCATGCCTAACTACAAAGCAAATGTATGCAGAGAAACACACAACAAAGGCAGAGCTTCTAAAGCTCCAGTTGAGTTTCCACAAATGTTGCTTACAAAAGCAGCCATTCTCTGTGTTAACAAAAAGTTGTGGATCCATTCTTCCCTAAATCCTCTTTTCTTGCATAATCCACCTTATGCACTTTAGCTTGAGTGTGTTTTATCTGATCTAATCCTGGGGTCATTCACTTTCAGATAGAAGCAACAGGATTATTTCACACTTAAACGAGGCTCAATTTTTATGTGAACCTTAGGAGGACACCTGGCTGATGCAGAATTTAAGCTACAGATTAACCAAGTGCTCAAGGCACATAATAGCTTCAGATATAATAAGAGTGTATGATAGAGAGAATTACTCTTGACCATATCGAAACCGCATCTTAAAATGTACATATTGAGCTCTATACAACTCTATTAT
The DNA here is from genome assembly GCA_002335545.1 of Apodemus speciosus. Classification (NCBI taxonomy): domain Eukaryota; kingdom Metazoa; phylum Chordata; class Mammalia; order Rodentia; family Muridae; genus Apodemus; species Apodemus speciosus. Next base: position 56,379 of record BDUI01007127.1, read on the forward strand.
ACCAACATTTTATGCATGTGAATGTCACCACACCTACAAATAAGAATACTTGCCTCGAGAAAAGAATCTGCATTCTATTAGGAATTTTATAGTCCTAGGAAAGTGCTCAAAATTTTATTCATGACTTTCCTATTCAGCTTTTCCACAACCTGAAATAGGTTGACTAGGGCCAGGCTTTGTGGCTGAGAAAATTAGTCTGATTTTTTTTTCTTTTAATGCACTGGGCAAGAAACATGAATAGAAAATAATCTAAGCCACCACAAAGCTAAAATCTTGGATTAGTATGAAGTAAATCTATTTGCTATTGTGGGCTCTGAAAAGACATTACAGTTTTACATCACTTTTTAAAGTAGTGTGTGTGTGTGTGTGTGTGTGTGTGTGTGTGTGTGTGTGTGTGATTATGCAATTAGTCATGTATACACTTACACTTTTTTTTTTTTTGGTTTTTCCAGACAGGGTTTCTCTGTGACACTTACACTTTTTATATTGTGAATGTGAACATGAATATATTTTCCTGTTAGTCTTAGATGACAGCTTATTTTTATTAATGTGTCAATATTAGGTTAAATCAATTAAAAGCTATATCCATATATTCCTTACTATGAAATCTGTATAAAATTATACAGTTGCTGCCTATTTTACATTTTGTAAATTTTTTCCAAATATTTAAAAAAGAGTGTCACAGGCATTTAAGAAAAAAGGGACAATAARGCAGCTGATACCTTCCTCACAGAGGACCTCCTGCTTTCTACATCTGCAAGAGAAATGGAATGTAAATACCATATGGGAGAGGCTGGCAATCAGGACAGTAGGGGTGGATAATCTAACAATGAATTTTTAAGGAAAATTAGCTAGTCAAGACATCAAAAGGTCAATTCATATAGGAGTGATGTAGACCAAAATATTACCTCACACATCACTTACCACGTTCTCATTTTAAACTATGAAACCTCCTTATGTTCCTTGCAACAATATGGAAATGTTAACTAACTTTCTTTGTATTCCAAAGTTATTCTTAAATATTCATTACCTTGTTGAAGAAAGAATGCATTCTACATATAACTGAAAGACACGGTTTTAGTAATTTAGAGTGTTACATAAATTCACGAGTCTCCTAGGATCAACTGGACTGAATTTCATCGAAAAGGTAAATGTTAAAATAACTCTAGGGGCTGGAGGGATGTCTTGGGTTAAGAGCCCTTGYTTCTCTTGCAGGAGACCTGAGTTCCATTTCTAGCACCTACATGGTAGCGCACAACTGTTTATCTTCAGTTCCAGAGGCTCTGACACCCTYGTCTGGTCTCTATGGCAGCAGACACACAAATGCCTCATATACATTCATGCAGACAAAACACTCACGTACATAATACAATAAAATAAGTACATTCACTCTAATAAATCATTGGGGGCTGTGTTTCTTTGTCCACTTATCTCACAGAGCCTTGTTTCCACAGATCTGTAAGAGTAGATATGCTGAAATAAGGACAATGGCATCTTCAATGAAAAGGTCCAAGTTCAAATGCTACTGAACATTGAAAGCGATATTAATGTTATATATGCTAATTATTATTTTACTTAATTTGTAATTAAATTATACTTATTTACATTTTCTTCTTTCAAACGAATGGCGAAAGGCTGCTCCTCCTTAGGACATGTGCAGTAGGAGCCACTATGATGAACAAGTGTGTGATGACCAGGTAAGGAAGATAAAAATAGAGCAGTACGTGTGTGGTGGAGATGCTGTGGCAGAACTGGAGATGTGAAGGCAGTGGCAGGTATGAGAGAAGGCTAAGGTCGCCATGTTGCTATTGCCCGGTGGGGTCTGTGGGGTGGTGTGCACCAGCCTGGAGCTTACCCAGACACGGGGTCTGCCCCCACCTTCCTCATGAYACCCGACTACTGGATCACCCTGGCTCTGGGCAGCTATGGAGGCTGGAGATCAGGAATGGTTTCACTTACTGGACTGGACCTCCAAGAAGGACCACCGTGGGCCATGACGCCACTGGAGGCCTTGCTGGTGTTTGGGGTCCATGTTGCTGCCTCAGGCCATGATGATGTCAGAGATTCATCCGGACCTAAGGGATCTGTGTGACTGACTGAATACTTGGTGATGTCCTTGGGCTGTGCTGCCTGGGGGCCATGTGGATGTGARCAGCCCACGTAGTCACCTGAGGCCATGTTGAGGCCCATGGTCTATGCGCATGAAGTCATCAGTGGTCCTGATAGAGTTAGGGCTGAGTTGACACATGTGACCCATGTTACCACCAAGGAACCCGTGGGCTGTGTTGTGCTGCAGCCTGAAGCTATGCTGATGCTTGTGACCACGCTGCTGCTAGGCCATATTGAATGGCCTGCATTGTCACCTGAGGTCATGTTGATGTCCGTTGTCCAGCCAGCCTCCAAGGGCCATGTCTGGGTCCATGGTCCTACTGCAGCTTAGGGCTGTGTTCATGCTCTGCCCCGTGATCAGAAACTATGTGGAGGGGCTGGAGAGATGGCTCAGCAGTTAAGAGCACTGACTGCTCTTCGGAAGGTCCTGAGTTCAAATCCCAGCAACCACATGGTGGCTCACAACCATCCGTAATGAGATCTGGTGCCCTCTTCTGGTGTGTCTGAAGACAGCTGCAGTGTACTTACATATAATAATAAATAAATCTTAAAAAAAATAGAAACCATATGAAAACCTGTGATGCTATTCTTCCTTACTRTAAAGAAGAAGGCTACTTTTGTAGTGGTATGGATAACTGCAGATGCACAGTTAAGAAAGAGGAAGATGAAARGTTTCTGTGAAACCCTCTACCCACTCCCCCCTAGATGAGAAACTATCAAAGAGAACTCTTAAAAAGTGTGATAGGGATGGTGGAGTTGCTTTTCTCCCAGGGTGGCTGTCACTACAGGATGGCTGTACTTTCCAACCTGATTCATGAACCMGATGCTCCAGGTAATCAAACTTTCTGGTAGGTTTCAGATGCACAACCTGTGGGCAGCTCGGCACCATCTGCTTTCTTGTGTCACAGGGTGGAGGGGCCCCATCAAACGTCTCAAATTGTTCCAGGACGGCCTGCCTTGCACTGCCCTGTGGCATGCTGTGTGTTCACAAGATGCAGTTCAGTCAGGAAGTGGTAGGGGGCCTTAGGAAGGGTTGGTATCCTCTGCTTTTACAGAAAGGCCAAGCATTTTAACTTGCTTCTGTAGAAATTCCTAGGGTTGCTCTCAGAACAAGACTATAACCTTCTGGCCCAGCAGTACCTGTTTGGCCACAGTGGCTACGATAAGGTCCATAAGATGACCTCAGCCATGTGGCTCTAGAACCTGCATTTCCTCTCTCTTCAGCAGCTGCCTCAGAAAAAGCCCTGATTGTTTTTTTGTTCAAATGACCTATCTACTGGAGAAAGTAGAGGTGGAAATCACCTGTTAGTTTGTCCTGCTCTCTGTTTTTAATTGCATCAATATGTGTTTTATGATATTTGGATAGGTTTCCCTTTATATATAACTTACACCTTTTCTCTTGCAGTATTCAAAAGTTTTCTTTTGTATATTTAGTGTTTTAAGTATGATATGCCACAGAGTGTTTCCTTTCTTGCCTTGTCTAGCTAGAGTTCTCTGGGCTTCCTGTATCTGTGGGGTGTGTTGTTCCTTAGTTCAGAGGAAGGTAAAGACTTGATCTATGCCATTGACCTTACATTTTTATTCTTCAGCTATGGCAATAATTTGAAGATTTGTTCTTTTGATAATGCTTCATGTTTCCTACATGTTCCTTTCTTTTTATGCTTTTAAAGTTTTTGGGTTTTTTTATTTTATTTTGTTTTGTTTTGTTTGTGTATATTTTGTCTTGATCCTCTACTGTATCTTCATGTCCTGATATTCTACTATCTACTTCATTCCACTTGTAAGACTTTCCCTTGAGTTTTCTAAATCAGATATTTAGTTTTTCCATTTCCATTCCTTCCATTCTTCCTTCCTTCCTTTCTTCCTTCCTTCCTTCCTTCCTTCCTTCCTTCCTTCCTTCCCTTCTTCTTCTTCTTCTTCTTCTTCTTCTTCT
>BDUI01007129.1:24410-34715 GCA_002335545.1 Apodemus speciosus
CATATATATGTGTATATATCTATACATGTATATATGTATATATACATATGCATAATATATAATATACATATATTTTGAGAGAGAGGCATGGGAAAGGTTGGAGGAAGAAAAGGGAAGAGGGTAAGAGTTCTATTTCAATGAAAAGTATATTTTAAAAATAATTTAAAAAAATACAATTGGTTAAACTGACCAATTCAGTCATATCTCCCTTCTACGGGGATGCTTCCCAAAGCCCCACAGTTGGCTCATATATAAAGGTTTCACATGATCCCCTGATCCTCTCAGGGGTTAAATAGATCATGTTTATTTTAATGTGCTTTTATTTTGTTTATGTGTTGTGGTAAGTGTTATCTCCATATAAATCGTCTTTAATGTCATAAGACCTGTGGCTACTGTTAAGATGGTAGACTGCTATACGCCTGATTTTTAAGACATGCACACATGTATGGGTATATAGAAATGGATGCATATATAAATACTTTAAGAATTTTTAACTTTTTTAAACTGCATACTCTTTTCAGTATATTTAAAATGATTACCATGATCTGCTGGCATTTATGACTTAAGCATTTGAGATACAACACACATGGTTGCTATGTTTCAAATATAATTTATGTTTTAATTACACCATAATATATAATTTGTTTTTAAATCTTGGGGTTTTTTTAGAAATGTKTTTAAAATGTCTTGTGTGTATATGTGTGTGCACCTGAGAACATGTATGTATACTGTAGTTGTGAGTTGTGATATGTGTGTATAGGTGATTGTGAGCTACTTGATGTGGGTACGTGGACCAACCCCAGAGTTTTGTACAAGAACAGCAAATGCTCTTAACCTCTGATCCTTCCTTCTAATCTCCAGTTTTAAAATCTTTTAAACAAAATTAAGTCATTAAATGTGTAAAAATTGAATATATAAGATATATAGTTGATAAAAAGATTAAAGAGATGACAGTTTTTACATAAAAATATTTTTACAAAAAGATTTATTCTTGATGAATATAGTTCTAACTTAATAATTTTAACTCTTAAGATCAACATAATTTTTCACCCAAATGAGTCTGGCACACAATCTTCTATTTGCAAGATTGTCTTTAKGGATTGGTCTATTCCTATAAAGCATCATCATGATTTTGTAAGCAAAGATTTTGTTTCATGCTTGTAGTAAGTGAAATATCTGCGACCTGAGATTTGGTTCCTGCAAATACTGTTTCTCTGGTTTCCATCGGCTAAATTGCACAGTGATCATAGGTCATACTGACTTGAACAAAAAGTAAATCTATCTGTACATTTGGCCCATTATACAAGATCTCATCGTGCCTATATTGTCAGTTTTCATGATTAATAACTAAGGATTACCACTAAGAAACTGTGACTCCCTCTAGCCTAGAGAGAAAGATCTGTTTTTTGTGTTCCTTAGATCCTGCTGTATTTACAGATGTTTAATACTTTGCTGGAGTTTTCCTCGGTGACAAAAAAGACTAATCTGGATTCTGGTAGGGACTGTAGTAAAGACAGTATTAGGTCTTTCAGGACTGTATGTTTACCCAAACCTGGACCATTTGGGGAAAGTATTTATATTTAAATAATTCTAGTCCAAACTAGAGCACCCGTGTCTGTCAGGTGTCACTGCTTCTTTAAAATGTGTGCTTCTTATTATTTCAATGCTATAGATATTACACTTTTTTGCTACATTGGTGTTGAAACCACAACAAGTTTTAACTGTGCTGTCAAAACTTCAGTAACAAGTGTAGAGAGTTAAAACATTACAGGTCCAAAATTACCTTATACTATCTTTAGCCTTTTAAATAGTCAATCTATTACCTTCTTGGGTGTGTGGCAACATTTTTTTGTGACCAAAACTCAAACTGTTTAAGCCAGTGGTTCTCAGCCTTCCAATGCTACAACCCTTTAACACAGTTCCTCATGTTGTGTTGATACCCCAACCATAAAAGTATTTTCATTGCTAGTTCATGACTGTAATTTCATTCCCGTGATGAGTCAGAGTGTAACCTGTGTTTTCTGATGGTCGTAGGCAACCCTACGAAAGGGTCTTTTGAGGCCCCCCCTCCAGGGGTCAGGACCCACAGGTTAAGAACTACCAGTTTAAAGACGGGGACTTTAAGCAGACTTATAACAATCCTATTAAAATCCATCTTCACCTTGGTTCCATCACCAACCTTCTGTAAAATGAAACCCTCAGGTCTTACAGACTCCTCCTCCTCTGGTGCCCCTCTACAATCAGTTCTCACAGCCTCTCAGGCTGCATCATCAACGATGTCTCCTCACCATCAACCTCTTGTTCTCTTGACAACCCTGTGTCCTATTAGAGTTCTGGGGACCCTCCAGGCTCTTCCCTACTAACAGGGTCTGGTAGCTTTCCTAAGATCTTGCTCTGCTTCTGGGGTTTCGATGACAACCCCCCTCCCCTGGATTCCTTGCCTTGCTTCCAGGGTTCCGCCCATCTCTGTTCTGGGTTCCTGCTCTTACCCAAATTTCTGTTCCTCTTTCCCTTCACCGTGATAACACTCTGAGTTCTCCTGGACCCCTGCTCACCATTCACTGTGCTGATCTCTAAGTTCACCTTTCTAAAAGGGTAAACTGAGGCCCATGAATATGTTTGTTCTTTTTCCCATTCATGGTCCAACCTTGACTTACCAAACAAACAGCCCTCCCAAATGGACACCTCACAATCTCGCCCACCTGGGGATTCTCCCTTAAATGTTTGGTTCACAATTTTAAACTTAATCTATTTTAGGGGGATAGCTATATATATGCTTTTTTGTTTGTTTGTTTGTTTGTTTTGTTTCTCTACTGCAATGTAATGAGGCCAAGAGCTTTCCTATGGAAGGCTCAGGAGTTGTTGATCACTAAACCTCCATGGCTGAGGTCTTTGGCTTGGGAGGAGTCACTCTACAAAGTGCACCTTCGGGATTCATGTCATTTATTCAGGTGAGAGGCTGGAAATGCCTGCCCCTCTGGGTCTTATGCCTGTTCTCTTAGCACAGCCATAAGCTAATATGATGAAAACTACATAAAATCAACTGTCTCAGTAAATCTCAAATATCTAATCCAGGGATTCTCAACCTGTGGGTCATGATCCCCACAGGAGAAGTATATCAGATAGCCTGTGTATACGATTCTTGCATTATGATTCATAGCAGTAGCAAAATTACAGTTATCAATAAAAACAATTTTATGGTTGGGGATCAGCACAACACAAGGAACCGTATTAAAGGGTTGCAGCTTTAGGAAAGTTGAGAACCATTGCTCTAATAGAAAGCCATTAGCTGTGTGACCACACTAGCTCATAGATGCCCAGAATGCATCATCTCATAACTGAAAGTTTGGGTCTTCTTACTCCGTCACAGATTCTCATTCACTTTGACTTCTTCCCACGTTCTGATAGACAGTATAAACTTCACCTCYGAGTCCTTCTGAGGATTATAATGTTCTCCCTGTGAGCTGGAAAGTCAATGGAGTGAGTCTTCGCTTCTGATTTTGCCCTGCTGCAGTTATGTGTCTGAATACTCGGTGGCAGCATCACTCTTTGGTGGTGATGGAAGCAGCAGTGACCAATGGCAGTCTGTTTCTTGTTAGTAGAGCCCCCCACCCACCCTTCTAGAAGGACTGTCTGTATGCAGCCAGTTTTAGCCCTGCCTGCTGGTTTGTTTATCCAGGCACCAGCTGCTGGGTATCTGAGCATCCTCAGCATGCCTCAGGTGGCACCCGCTCACCCCGGTCAGACAGTTAACTTTATCAAGACAGATGGTATTACAGTGTGTGATTTGACTTCCGTAGATCTCTGCAGAATCACCCTCATCTGCCCCTACCTGCTCTGGGATGCTGGCTTCTGGAACCCCACCAATGTACTCGGTTGACCTATGGAGTCTAGGCCCTGGCAATAAGAAAACCAATAAGGAAGGATGTTAGAGGACAAGAGATAAAGCCAAGGCCATCTCTCCTCTCAGTGACCTTTCTGTAAGATTGACCAAACACATTTGCTTCTTTGCCAGGGACAAAGGCCACAGATGTCCAGGGTCTGGCCATCTTTCCCAACCCCTCAGGTCTAGGCTTGATCACAGACCTGCAGTGGCATTTCTGTCTGCAACCTCCTCACACCTTTATCTTCTAGAGTCGGTGAGGCCATTGCTTACTGGGAAGCAGACAGCACGGACTACTATAACTTAGCAAACCAAGCTGCAAAGTCTTCTATTTTTATCCATGCTCTGGAACATGTTAAATATTTCAAAATTTTTCTGTTCTTTGGGGGGCGGGGTCAAAGAACTAATCTCAAGTGCCCTCTTGGCCTAGTATTTTAGAGATGAGCTTGTACTTTAACAAATGCTTGAAATTTTCCCCACAGCGGTCTCTTTATTTAGGTTTCTTCACTGGTCAAATGTAACAGATATATCCTAGGAAAAAATACCACCCATTTGCTCAGTCATCTTAAATTATTAACACGCAATAGATTGCAGAATTTTCTTTAACTGTTTTTATCTGTGGAGAAATCGCCATTCAAATAACAAAAGTTTGTGTCATGTTCAAAAGAAGTTACACTTGTTCAAGAAGGAAACCACTTGCAATCATATGCAAGTGCCCCACAGGTCATGCTGGGAGGTTTTGGGTCACTCAGTAACCATGTGCCTCTTTCTAATGCTTGGGAACCCTGCATTAGTCAGTCTATGCACTGTGCTGTAGAGGTCAGGAGTCCATTTTCCTAGAGTTTTCTTGTTGCCAGGATAGATATGCGAACTGAGATTCACCAGTGAAATTTACATATAAGAGATGTCAAGCCGTAAAGAACCCACCCCAGTGGTGTTGGCTTAAATGTAAAATATCTCTCAAGTTCTTGTGTCCCTGCTTGGCATCACTAGAGACTGGAAAATACATGGAGGAAGCCTGGCACTAGAGGCATTTCTTTGAAATGTGATACTTAGTCCCTGTTCCCTTCCGTGCTCTGTTTCCTGTCTGTCACAGACACTGACACATGGTCAGTTATCATGATGCTTTGTCTCACATTGGGCCCAGAACCAATGGAGCCAAGGACAGTGGATGTTGTGACCAGAAGTCAAGCCCTCCTTACTTACATTGCTGGTGTCAGACATTTTGTCTCAAACAGTGGAAAGACACTAATGACACAATACCTAACTCTGAGGATCCACACCGCCTTTAAAGAAACAGTCCATGTTTAGCTTTAAAAAACAACTTAAGTTCTCTAGGTTCACTTGTGATAGAAAGACAATCTCTGTGGAAACTTGACTTTATATATACACATGGGGCTCTCCATGAGAGAGAAGTCAAAAGAGATAGTCAAGGGGCTGAAGATATGGCTCAGTAGTTCAGAGCACTGAATGCCCTTCCAGAGGTCCTGAGTTCAGTTCCCAGCAACCACATAGTGGCTTACAACCATCTGTAATGTGATCTGATGCCCTCTTCTGGTGTATCTGAAGATAGTGACAGCAAACTCATATACATAAAATAAATTAGTAATTCTTTAAAACAAAACAAAAYATACAATCAAAGCTAATGATTTGTATGTAGGAACAGCAGAGCAAAGAGACCTCTGGACTACAACAGTAAGTTCTAGAGGAGTCACTAGAAGGCGGGGTGCCTGGGGAAGTCTGAAGGCAATGAAAGCAATGCACGCCCTCCAGCCATGACAGCCATGATGAGAAAGGCTGTTTCCCTCCCTCGGTATGGCGAAAGCTCTGTCTCAAAGGAGTTGTATTGATGTTGCACACCAAAGAGACAAGTCAGACAGTCTCTCTGTAGGTAATTCCTCTAATGTTTTTCAGCTTAAAATCTTCAATATGCCAGCCTGTCATATCCAGAGATGGCATATCCCTCCTTCCTCTAGAGGGGTGCACATAGAGAAAAGGCCACTAAGTGTGATGAGCAGTATCATCCGTACCAGCATGTACTATGTGAGCTTGCCGAGGAGGAGCTGAGCAGGTAGTGGGTTGTTGCTGCTCTCTCCACCCAACACGTTAAACTAGAGCATGCCCATGCCAAACGTCCTTCAAGTCGCTTTGTCTGGGGGTGGTCGGGCTCCTTTAACTCTGAGACAGGGAGGGTAGAGAACAGTCCACGAATGAACACATCTCGACCTTATAAACAGCTGGAGGGCAGATCATTTCCAACAAATGTTATTTGTTTACTCCAGAAAAGTGTTTACAGTGGGAGTTCATCCATGGAGGGTTATCAGTGGAAAGAAAAGCTTAATTAGCCGCTCCAGTTGACAGCCTCAGCTCCCTGGTCAGTTTCTGCAGGGCTTTGTGAGTGCCTGATTCAAGGTTGCCTCTTTATCCATTGCTATTCTTTTACTTGGAGCCCTCCCTTGAGGGGAATCTGCTCTGTCTGGGACTCTCTCTATAGGAAATTTCAGCTGTTAGCTTCAACAGGCCTTCCCTGATCAATTTCTACTGGACATTTTGAACAATGATATTTTGAATCAATGCTATTTTGTTGTCTGCCTGTATGTCTAACTGATACTTGCCATTTATTCTTATATATTGGATTGGACCAAGAGGCACATACTGTGTATAAGCCCAGTTAGTTGCCTCTGTCTACCTGACTTCATTCAACCCAAGCCATTTCCAACCTCAAGTCCCAATGACCGGTAAATCCTCTCTTCTGCCTTCAGTGTATATCAGATATAGACCTAAGAAAAGATGTCACATGCCCAGATCTCACTGAAAAAAAAGCCACAATGAAAGATCAAGCCAATASTTGTTCTCTCAAACCTACTACTCCTGTAAAAATGTTTGCCACAGAGAATTACCTAGATCAATGCCATCACATAGAATTTAAGAGAACTACCAGACACTTCATCAAAGRATTCAAGGAATTTAAGGAAGAAAAAGAGATAACGGAAGACAAAGAGACAACGTTTAATAAAATAAAGGACAAAGCCAGGAGAATAAATGCCCAAATGATGCTCGAGAACACACACACACACACACACACACACACACACACACACAAGGTTTATGAAAATGATGAAATCCAGGACCAGAAAAACAGAATTCAATAAGGAGATGTAAACAGTGAAGACTCAAGCTGAAACAACAATGGAGTTGAAAACACAATAATGTAACTAGAAAACCCAAAGGAAAGCCTTGTAAGTAGAACAAGTCAAACAGAAGATGAAAGATCAGGACTTACAGATAAAGCAGAAGACCTAGACCAAATAAGCAAGGAATATGAAAAAAAAACTAGAATACAGGTAAGAAACATATAGGAAATATAGGATATCATGGAAAAAATTAAACCTTTAAAGTATAGGTAGAGATAAGGGAAAAGAATTTCAAATCAGTGGCATAGACTAGATCTTCAACAAGATCATAGAAGAAAACTTCCCCAAACTAAGGAAAGACATACCCATATGGATATAAGAAGCATACAGAACACTAAATAGAAAGGACTAGAAAAGAAGGTCCTATGGTCTTCATATGAGCATCAGAAGGACAGCTGATTTCTCAGGAAACTTTTAGAGCAGTGCATTCCAAGTCCTGAAAGATTATGATAGACAGCCTAGAATATATAACCAGCAAAACTATCCACATGATTGAAGGTGAAAGAAAAACTATTTAAGACACTAAATGCCTAAAAAAAAAAGTATGTCCAGCAAATCAAACCTAAAGAAAATACCGGAATCAATATTTCTGGCTGAAAAGAAGAATGAATATAGCAGAGAAACTATGGAAAGAAATATGAAATACCACTAAAAACACAACACCAAAATTCCATAACACAATGACCTCAATTAACACACATATTTCAATGGTAACTAAATAATCCTATCAAAAGACAATGGCTCGGGGCTGGAGAGATGGCTCAGCAGTTAAGAGCACTGACCACTCTTCTGAAGGTTCTGAGTTCAAATCCCTGCAACCACATGGTGGCTCACAACCATCTATAACGAGATCTGACACCCTCTTCTGGAGTGTCTGAAGACAGCTACAGTGTACTTATATATAATAAATAAATTAATCTTTAAAAAAAAGACAATGGATCACTGAATGGGTTAAGAAACACAACTTTAAAGATAGGCATTGCCTTCAAATTAAAGGATGAGCAAAAGAACTCCAATCAAATGGGATCACAAAGCAAGCAGGTGCTACTGCCCTAATATCTGACAAAATAGACTTCAAACTAAAACTAATCAGAAGAGATAAAAAGGGACACTTCATTCTAATCAAGGGAACAGTTAACCAAGAAGACATTACAATCCTAAACATATATGTACTAATCTCTGGGGTGCCCAATTAACACATTAACATCAATCCACTTTCTCCAGTAAACAGGTTATCTGGACAAAAAATAAGTAGAGGAATAATTGACATCATACATCAAATGGACTTAAATCATATTTACAGAAGGTTTCATACAAACACCAAAGAATACACATTCTACTCAGCATCACATGGATGTCTTGCTAAAACAGGCCACATCCCAGAACACAAAACAAATCTTTATGGATGTAAAAATATCGAAATCATTTCTTGTATCCTATCTGACCACAATGCAACTTAAAATTGACAGCCAACAAATCTCTAATAAATACATAAACTCATGGAGGTTCAACAACTCATTACTGAGAGATGCAGTCAATAAATCAACAAATAAGTATAAAATTTCATGGAACTAAATGAAAATAAAAATACCAACACACACACACACACACACACACACACACACACGCAACCTCTGCAACACATTGAAAGCAGTCCTACAAGGGAAATTGATAGCTCTAAGTGCCTACATTAAAAAAAAAATCAGAGAAAGCACAACTAAATGACTTAATGATGCAACAAAAAAAAATCAGAAAAACAAGAACAGATCACATCTAAACCCAGTCAAGAGTAAGAAATAATAAAAATTAGGGCAAAAAGCATTGAACAACAAGAACAACCCTCAAGGGGTGGGGTGGGGGGATGGGAATAATTCAAAGAATCTATGACTCTAAGAGCTGGTTCTATGAGGAAAATGATAGATCTTGCTAACCAAAAGAAAGGAGGATAGAACCCAACCCAAATTAATTAGGAAGTAAACAGGAAAACATAAGAGACATTGAAGAAATCCAGAAGAGACCACTTTTAAAAACTTCAATTAAGCTAGAAAACCTAAAATAAATAAATGAGTTTCTAGATTGAGCTAAAGCACCAAAAATTTAACCAAGAAGTCAACAATGTAAATAGACCCATAAAAAGTGAGAAGTTTGAAATAGTAATAAAAACTCTTCAGCTGAAAAATTGTCCAGGTCCTTATAAATTCACAACAGAATTCTACCAGACTGTGAAAGCCAATCTGTCTTAAAGTACTCAAAAGGGGAGGCTGGGGGCTGGGTTGCAGGGGGAGAACAGAAGGAAGAAAAGAGGAAAGGAAGCCAGTGCCATTGGAGTAAAAAAACAAAAACAAAAACAAAAAACCTTAAACTTGTTAAAGAACAAGCAAAAGAAAACTTCAGGCCAAAATCCCTGATGAACATGGTCTCAAAAGTGTTCAAAAAATATTCGTAAATAGAATATACATAGACATTGAAAAGATAATCCATCAGGACCAAATTAACTTTAGCCCTGAAATGCAGGGATGGCTGAACATACACAAGTCAATAAATGTGATACACCACATAAATGTTCTTGAAGACAAAACAAAACAAAACAAACATCATATGATCACCTCAATAGATGCTGAATAAAAACCCTTTACAAAACCCAACATGCAATCATGATAAAAATCTTAGTGGATGTAGGGCTAGAGAAAACATACATCAACACGTAAAAGCTACATCTGAAAAACTGAAAAAGCCACAGCCAACATCATCTTAAATGAAAAAAAAAAAGCTTGAAGCAACTCCACTGAAATCAGGAACAAAACAGAGACATTAAATATCCCCCCCATGCACACTTTTTAATATTATACCTGAAATACTGATGAGCGATAAGGCAACAGAAGGAAATTAAATGGCTAAAAGTAAGAAAAGACGTCAAACTACTCCTATCTCCAGATGATATACTATACATTAGAGAACCTGAAAATACTACCAGAAAGCTTATAGAAACAATAAATTCAACAGTGTAGTAGGATACAGAATCAACTTGCACAGATCAGTAACTTTTCTATACATTACCAACAAATACACAGAGAAAGAGATCATGGAAATACTCTCTTTTATGATAGCCTCAAATAAAATAAAATACATATGAATAACCCTAAGCAAATAAGCAAAGGACCTTCACAATAAAATCTTTAAACCTCAGAGAGAGAGAGAGAGAGAGAGAGAGAGAGAGAGAGAGAGAGA
>BDUI01007132.1:8079-18276 GCA_002335545.1 Apodemus speciosus
AGACCAGGCTGGTCTCGAACTCAGAAATCCGCCTGCCTCTGCCTCCCAAGTGCTGGGATTAAAGGCGTGCGCCACCACTGCCTGGCTCATCCTATATTTCTTTAAGGGAATTATTTAAGTCCTTCTTGAAGCCCTCTATCAGCATCATGAGATATGATTTTAAATCCAACTCTTGCTTTTCCAGTGTGTCGGGGTATCCGGGACTTGCTGTAGTGGAAGAACTGGGCTCCGATGCTGCCATGTGGCCTTGGTTTCTCTTGGTAGGGTTCTTGTGCTTGCTTTTCTCCATCTGGTTATCTCTGGTGCTAGTTGGTCTTGCAGTCTCTGGCCGGAGCTTGTCCCTCCTGTGGGCCTGTAAGCCTGTGTCCGTACTCTTGGGAGACCAACTCTCCTCTGTCAGGGTCTGTGCACAGAAGTCTGTGGAGCTGCCTGGCTCCCTGGTACAAATGGCAACCTGAAAACCTCTAAGTCCCAGCTGCTCCACTGATCATATGCCCTGTGTGCTCCTAGCTGTTCTCCTCCAGAGAGAAGGTGGAGTTCTCACTTCCAAGCTCAGAAGTGAAAGCACTGCTGGGAGATCACTCTTTCCTGGTTGGCTGTGCACAGAAGGCTGTGGAGTAGCCCAGCTCCCTGGTGCAAATGGTGGTGGGAAGACTTCTGTCCCAGCCTCTCCACTGATCATATGCCCTGTGTGCTCCTAGCTCTTCCCCTCCAAAGAGAAGGTGGAGATCTCACCTCCACATTCAGAAGTGAAAGCGCTGCTAGGAAATCACTTTCTCCTGGTGGGCTGTGCACAGAAGGCTGTCCTTAAAGTCCTCTATCATCATCATCATGAGAAGTGATTTTAGACCCGAATCTTGCTTCTCTGGTGTGATGGTGTATCCAGGACTTGCTATGGTGGAAGAATTGGGTTCTGATGATGCCAAGTAACCTTGTTTTCTGTTGCTTATGTTCTTACACTTGCCTCCAATCATCTGGTTATCTCTAGTGCTACCTGCCCTCGCTATATCTGACTGGAGCCTGTCTTTGCTGTGATCCTGGTTGTGTCAGAACTCAGAGTCAAGCTGTCTCTGTGATCCTGTGATTCTGGAATCCTGGGATCCTGAGATCCTGGGTGTGTCTGAGCCCCTGGGAGTCAAACTGCCTCTGGGACCCTGAAATCCTGGTGTGACCAAGATCCTGGGTGTGTAAAAGCTCCTGAGAGTGGAGTTTCCTCTGGGTGTTGTGGAACTGGCTGCGGAGTTTGCACCCAAGGTCTGCTCAGGGCACCAGCCCAGACAGACCAGAAGGAACCCGTGCAACTGGTCTGGCAGAGTTCCTGCGTGCCTGGGTCTGATCCCAGTTACTCCCAGTGTTTGAACTGATAAACACTTTCAGCAAAGTTGTTGGATATGTGATTAGCTTCCAAATCTCCTAGAACTTTGACAGTATTCTTCAATTTGAGTCTTCCCAATTGTAGCCATGTCTCAATTTCAGAGCTTCCCTGAGGTCCCCTCACAGCACCCAACAGCTCAGAGTAGGACACAGAGAACCATTCAAGCTGCACAGCCACAACAAACTTCACCCCCTAGAATTCTTAATTGACTTTAAACTAAATGTTCTCGCCTTAAAGAGAAAATACAGGAAAAAAGAGAGAATATAGAACCCAGACAACTAATTCCTAAGAACCTACAGAGACAAAGACTTCTTAATATTTTCTAACTTAAAATTTAAATACTCAAGAATATCCAATATTGAATTAGTAGATTTTGGAACAGACTCAAGAGTCAGATACTTTCTAGCATAGTCTACATACGTTTTAAAAATGAGAAAAAGAAACCTGTATTCAGGCTCACCAGGTTCTTTATAGGGGAGAAGCAAGCTCCTTCATAAGGTATAATTACAACCTCTACAACAGAGCTAGAAACTACAGCTGGAAGCCAAATCCTGTAATTTCTATAAGCTGTGTTGAAACACAGCTATACATGTTCATTTACATACAAAAATAAAAACAGCAAAGAAGCTGTGATCAATCTGGAAGGCCCGTGGTCTAAAATGTTTGCTATCTAGCCCTTTCCAGAAGTTTGTCAACTCCTCCTGTACAAAGCTCCTATGCTCCCCAAAACTGTTCACTGAGATAGCATCCTTATCCTGGCCAATGGCCCTGGGTGCACTTCTCAAACCCTTTCCGGCTTTCTCGGCTTGCCCCTGTGTCTGCCTTCAGTCCTGTGGATCGAGTCCTCTGCTCTCCAGCCTCTTCCAGTTTCTCACACTGTATCTCTCTATTCTCATTGCTCTGTCCTCAAACCCTAGCTTTGGATCTCTACTGAGATTTTCCTAATTAAAATATAAATAATGAAATCAAAATTGCACATATTTCACATAGGCTACCTGAGCAAGAATCTTAAAACACCATATTTACCTTTCTTCCATCTCAAAACAACAGTGCCCATCAGCTACCTGTCCTTATTCTGAGATCACTGGTCTTCATATGCACTCCTTGACTAAAGGTGCTTTGGTTCCTGCCTTCTTACTCCACCAAAACTGCTCCAACAATCAATATCACATATGTCCCATATTAACTAAAACTAACTTCCCAGAAAGATTTCTTTCTCTGCATCCCTCCTTCAGATGTCCCTGTCCTCGTTCCCAGGACCACATRCTCTCATGTGTCTTTCTGCCCTGGTTTTCACTCCCCTTCACTGGATGTTCTTCCCTGCAGATGTACTATGCTTCAGTACTCCTCAGGTTCCATACTTCTTTTCATAAAATCTCCATTTAATGAAGCTACTGAGATCCACCAAACATCTACTTCTAGTCAGTCTCATACCTTAACTCTAAATCCTAAGACAGAGTTCCCTTCTAGCTTTACAAATTTATATGTTCCTATGCCTGTTAAACTCAAGATGAAATGAATTCTTCCTGCCTTAGTCTATGAGCCTGCTCCCTTTTCTAGATCCTACCATAGCAAATAATGCTGCTATCCCCTCATTCACCTAAGCACAAAGAATTAGACTCATCCTAGTTTCTGCCTTCTACTTTGTTTACTATATCCAATCACCAGATTTACTCAAGCCTAAACTCAACTCCTCCTTTCCTCAATGCCATTGTGGCTTATCATTCCTCCTTAAGGCTCCCTAAACAAATGTTCCCATCAATCCCCCATCATCTTTTCCCCTTCCCTTTAAGTCATGCACCCAACCAGCCAGAATATTTTAGTGTGCAATTGTGACTATGCACTCTCCAGAAAAGTCTATGGCTTTTCCAATGCTTACATGTTAATATTAGACTTGCTTACACAGCAAGACATTTCAAGATCTGACACCACTCCTCACATTTTATTTACCACCCTCATCTCGTCTCTTGCATTTTAAGTTTCAAAGCACTAAAATATACGTGGCTCTCCAATTCTACCACTGTTTTCTCAATAGCCCATTGTACAAAATATTTCTGCCTGGTATATATTACCTAGGTTCATTAGACAGTAGTGTGTGTCTGTGTGTGTGTCTGTGTGTATGTGTGCACACACTGACATGCATGTATGCGCGCATGTCCCATATCATTACTGGATAAAGTAGACCTATTGTCTTAAAATAAAACAGAGAATCTGAACAACAGTAGGAGGCAGCAGTACTATACCCTTAGGGATACTGTTATGGTTTGTAAATATTACAGATAAATCCCAGTATAGTTTTTAAAAATATAACATTTTTAGCTTTCCACTTATTAAAACTATACTATTGCACCATCAACTTAATTTGAAAAACAACAAAATTACTTTGTTTCACAGAATGTTCTTTAAATCCTGATTACCTAACCAAGGGTGACCTTGAAGACCATCTGGATCACTTTCAGCTACTTCTGAATTCATTAATTGGAATGAATTTGCAGTAAGTGGTATAGAAGCTCATCCCATGAGCACTGGCATATATTTTTCAAATGGCTACTCAGCATGCAACATATAATGAGTATAATTAATCCAGTGTGACAGCCACAAACACCATTTGGCAAATAGATCCTGCTACCCCTGCCTACACACTCTTGGGAGGACTGAACCTCTTGTTCCTCTTCTGGTTAGGTAGAGCCATTCTGACAAACAAGCAGAAAGGACTCCACCATTTCTAGACCAGGTATTTTAAATGTTGGCTTCCTTCTGCCATAGGAGTACATGGCAAGAGGAATATATACCCACAGTTCCATCTAGTCTAGGCTCTGGAGTAAAGATAATGCAAAGCAAAAAGACTGGAGGATCTTACTGGAGAAAAGTATCAGTAAGATATAAATCACACTATCCCACACTATAAGCTTACCTACCACATAGACTATTTAACAGTCAGATAGTCTAAGACCCCAATATTTTATATCTCCTATGCACAATTGTTATCAGTAGCAAACTGAAGAGCTACAAATAATACATTGAACTATGTGATCTTGGCCATAGTATGGCTTTATAGTATTCATTTCTAGAAATAACAGTAATAAATATCTGACATTTTGGAGCATTCATTTGTCATTTTTGCTATATCTTGTCTACATTAACTCATTCACTGCAATGAGTATGTATTTTGTCAAACCATCTCCATGGAATTAAGGAGGAATGAAATTCATTTTTAACATAAAATCCTAAAATATTAATTGGGAGTTTTCCAGCACAAATAAACTGCTCTATCCTTAAATGATACATTCTTTATTTCAGACATTTCAACCTGAATTACAGAGATCTAAAGACATGTTTAAAACAGGCAAGAACCTGAAGCATTTGAGCCCAGAGTTGGCAACATTGAAGGAGAAAAGATGACTGTTAAAAATAGGTTTGTGTACATAAGAATCTGAGGAAACCCTGATCGTGGGAGTAGATATAGCTACCCTCCATACCACTCCAGGTGGAGGTTCCCAAACCTTCCCTCCATTATCAAGTACCTTCCAAGTCCTTTCTGGGACCACCATGCAGGCCAAGAAAGCAAACAGTTCTAAGAAATTCTAATTCCATTGGAATTGACAACAATCCAAAACAATAGTGGTTATGTAAGAGACTGGATTAAATATAATCTAGCATGATGGGTGCATATTTAAAGAAGAACTTAGAAGACAAAACTTTCAAACAATCACTTGAAGTAAATGTTGATTGTCAAAGGAAACAATTTACTGTACTGGTCCAAAGTCTTGTGACCCTGAAAAGGTTTGGAACAGCCACTGAAAATTAGGGATTAAATGTACACTTTGATTTTTGTATTTGTTTAATTTAGAACAAGAGCAGCACTCCTATCAGTACTTCCTTTATTCTTTCAAAGTCAAGCTGTTCCTTTCTGAGCCAATCTTCTCTTAAAAACATTCAAGCGAGCTCTAGCAGCTTAAGCATCACTACCCCTGCACAAAAGTAAGCTTGCTTAGTAAGCACACAGTAGACATGCTGGCCAATGTACAGTGGCTGTCCATAGTTATGCTGTGTTTCACCGTAAGCTGAGGGACCCACTGGTGTCTTGAGAGGGATCTAGACTTAGCCAGCACAATAGCTGCCTGGTTTCCTCTCACATGCCCTCTCTCGCCAATGCAAGGGACCAACAATACATGAGATGATTCGTGATAACTAAGTGGATCACTCCCTATCAATATATCGAGCAGACTCCAGCCTGATTTAGCACACTTTTAAAATTCAGTCAAAAGAATGCAAAGGCTAAGTCCCAGTGAGTAAAACCTTCACTTGAACTCGCTCTCTTTCAGTGAAGCTGTTTCCCACTGAGTTCTCTGACTGAGTCTAATGTTAACACCATCTTGTCAGCCTCCTTGACTCTAGTTTTCCTGCAGCTGACTACTACGGCTGCATCTGCTAAGCTGCTCACCTCAGTTCCCAGTCAAGCTCGTGGAAGGCTTCCTTTCCAAACCATCCTTCAGAACCAAGCATCCTTTGCTGTAACCAAAAAACTCCCAGAATTCTGCCTCTCAGAATTCTACTTCTGTTCTGGACCATTGTCCCTGTGTGTGCCCCCCTGTGCTCCAATTCGGGTGACCGGCACTAAGACTCAAGTGCTGCATCTCTGGAGTGCCACCTCTCCACAACTACCTATTTGCTCCTTGAAAATCTGTACTGTGTCGCTTGCCCTCTGCTCTCCCTGAGCCGGGACAGCATCTAGGTCCATCACCCCTTTTATTGCTCTGACCAGTGCACCATGGCTCTTCCTGTAGGCTTCACTGTCAGGCCGGCTGTCAGGAACCTGGTAGTAAGGCTCTGACGCCCATCACCAACAGCTGGGTCCACACAAGGCTGGGAGCCCGCTGCACCTCCCGGTCCCCACTAAGTAGCGCTAAGTAGTCTTCCCTAAATTATTTTCTGAGGCTGACACTAGGCTTCAGACATCGTAACTGATAAAGTCTACTTCATTATTCATGGTGGCAACTTAAGATGCTATCTAAAGCTAAAACATAAGGTTTTTTTTTTTCTAAATCCAAGCAAATTCTATGGTACAGATATACCCATCTACAGATCAAATAACTCCTTCATTGATTATTCCTGGATTAGCAAATATCAATGAGATAATAGAATCAGGAAACATAAATCTGAACCCAATTTACTCCTTAGTTATGTTATTAATTACATAATTAATTACTTAGTTAATATTAATTAATTACATTAAGCTATGTAAGCCCCATTTTTTGCATTCATAAAACTGAGGTAGAGTTACTAAAGAATGAGATGCAAAACACGCTAATTGCTACTGGAGCATACATAACAAAATTCACAATCGTCGGGCTTATATATGTTTCTTATAGTATAATACTGGAGTATTAAGAGATGGAAAATAACAGGATATATTTTTTATTGTTTAAAAGATGGACAGAGAGCCAGGAATATAACTCAGTGTATAAAAGTGTTTACTGTGCAAACCTGACAACCTGAATTCAGATTCCAAAAAAACATAATACTAACGTAAAGATTTAAAAAGTTGGTCTCAGTAACACAGGCATCTGTAACTCCATGGAAAGTCTACAGAAGGGTGGGAGTCCGGAGTCAGAGTCGAGAGAACCTCCATAGGCTCACCAGCCAGCCAACCAGGCTCACAGTGGTGAGGAGACCCTGACTCAAATGAGGCAGAAAGGCGGGAACCAAAACCTGAGCTTGTCTACTGACCTCTCATGTACCCCATCACAGATACAGACACAGACAGACAGAGTGACACACACACACACACACACACACACACACACACACACATACACACACACACCACATCACATATGTACAAAAGATGAAGGGTAAGACTGAATAATAGTTATGAGGGATGAATATTTTAAATTGAGAAAAGGATGAGAAGAAACAGAAGAACCAAAGAAAAATTAAAACACCAGCAAATACGTGTGTGCATGTGCGTGCGTGTGTGTGTGTGTGTGTGTGTGTGTGTTATTGTGTGTTATACACATGTGTGGGCTAGTGGACCTGCTGGTAGGCACTAATGTGGAAGACAAAGGTCAATGTCAGATGTCTTCCCCTAGGGTGTTTCCGTAATATGCTCACCTAATGTTCGAGAAGTCCCTGGCTCAAAACCAGGTGAAACATAGTGGCTTTTCTTACTTTCTGGGCAGGAGAGATGGCTCAGTGGTTAAGAGCACTGACTGCTATTCTAGAGGTCCTGAGTTCAATTCCCAGCAACTACATGGTGACTCACAACCATCTGTAATGGGATCTGATGCCTTCTTCTAGTATGTCTGAAGACAGTTACTCATATAAAAAATAAAATAAATACATCTTTAAAAAAAAGAAAAGATGTCTTCCCCTAGCCCTTTCTGCCTCATCATGTGGTTGTTGTTGGTGTTGTTGTTTGGAGACAATGTCTATGTAGCTTTAGCTGTCTAGCAACCCACTCTGCAGAACAGGCTAGCCTCAAATTCAAAAGACCAGCCCACCTCTGCTTCCCAAGTGCTAGGTTAAGGAAGTGCACTACCACACAGCCCTCTACATTACTTTTTGAAACAGGTCCTTTAGCTGAAGCTGGACAACAAGCCTCTGACACCTCTGTCTCTGCTGCCATCACCCGATCCCATCCCACAACACTGGGGTTACCAAGGTGCACTGATGTACCTGTTCTGTTTTGTTGTTTTGTTTTGTTTTTTGGTGGATACTGAGGAGCCAAACTCAGGTCTTCAGGCTTGTGTAGCAAGCATATTACCAATTAAACTGATCTCCCTGACCCTAGTAAACATTTTTAATTGAAGCAGTATCTCAGGGAACTGTATGAGCTGCCAGGGACACTAGTTCCTACAGAAGGTAGGGTCTTGAGAGCAGGTAGACCCCGCTCTTCGTCAACAACTCTGGGAGAGTCAGTAAAGGGACTTCATTTAGCCAATACTTCAACCCACATGTTCTCTGAAACCTGATGTTTCCATAACCCTCTCCTGACAAATCATTCTCATCCTTCAATAAAACAAAGCAAAAGTTCTCATCCCTCCAACCTGAATTCTAATGTAACCTTTCTGCCACCGTCCCTGCTGTCTCAGAGTTTGCTGCTCTAATAATGATGTATTTCTTTCCATGCTGTAAACCTTACCATAATTCTTTCCATCCCCTTCTAACCAGCCCACAAGCTCCCTCAGGGTAAACCTGGGACCTATTCTGTTTATATCTCCAGGATCTAGCCCAGGGCAGAATGAATGGGAGAAGCTGCTGGTTATTCAGTGCAGCTCCAAGAAGAAACAGGACCAATGCTTGGACACAACTCCCACCTTCAGCATCCATTGGAACACCTGAGGAAAAAGGGCCCCAGGTCAAGAGATCCTGATTCTACCCCTGACTCTGCTCAAAACTCTGTTCAAACCACATACCTTCACAGTATCTTAGTTCCCCAACTGGCAAAGTAAACAAACTATCATCTGTCCCTCAAACATCCTTCAGTAGATGTCTCTTATATACAAACACTAAAAATTTGAAAGAATTCTGAAATTAAAATTGTTATGTAAGAGCAAATTATGTTTTATTATTGTCTCACAGCTTGATACTTTTATAGCTATCTATTTTGCCAAAAAGCATGCTGTGAAATAAATTGACTATTTACAACTATAACTAAAAGAACTGTTGTTTTTCTCTAAAACCCTAAAGGCACTGTAGTTTACATACCCAAGAGAGTGAACACAGCAAGCATAAAGAAGCAAAGACAAATAAGCCAATTAATTTACTTCACTTACACTACTAACTAGAGATCCTTTTAATAACAACGTGGACTTATACTAACAAACCTGTAACACAACTGGCCAGCATGTTTTGAGGTGCCTATATTACACATCTTTATATATACACACAGTTTCTAGTGACGGTCCAAATGTTCTTCTCTCTCTAGTTTGATTCTGTCACCACTAACTGTCATAGCTAGGTCACAGCCACCAGACCTCCAAGCCCTACAAACTGAGAGGCTGGGAAATCCACGGACTAGTGAGGCCTAAGAGACAGGCCTAATGGAGCTGATCTAAAAAGAACCAAGCCAGCGTCAGCAGCCCCGTGAAGATGCTTGGGAACTCCACAGACACACAGTAAGCAGCCAGAGTGGCCTCCAAATCTCAAACTTCTTAAAGCTAAAGAAGCACATGCACATCAACTGCCCCTCAAGAGTGTAGCCCCACCGGCCCTACGCCAGCCCTTGGCAGCAACTGCAGGAAGGGGATGCTCCTTACCAATCAAGTCTATGACTGTCCGTGTCCGTCTCTTTTCATAGACAGAGGGCACAAAGATCTAGCCTGGGGCTCAATGGCCCAGCTGCAACTGTTAATAGACACACTACACACTCAACCATCTTCCCACACCAGAAATAGCTCAGGTCCAAGGGCCAGAACACCTATCACTCTTTACTTTCCTTCCTGCTCCACAGAGTAAGTCTTTTACTCAAGGTGTGACTCCTGAAACAAGAGAGCCAACATGGCTTGGGAACTTATTAGAAATGCACAATTTGGGGTACCACCTAGGCCTTACTGAATTAGAATTTTTATTTATCAAAATCTCCAGATAAATAATTTGTAGGCTAAAGACAGGCCCAGGTCTAAGGCCTGACATTCCCACCTCCATCTTTCTCAAAGACAAGAAATAACAGTTCTCAGCCGGGCAGTGGTGGCGCACGCCTTTAATCCCAGCACTTGAGAGGCAGAGGCAGGCAGGCGGATTTCTGAGTTCGAGGTCAGCCTGGTCTTCAGAGTGAGTTCCAGGACAGCCAGGGCTACATAGAGAAACCCTGTCTCGAA